>JAAIXI010000236.1:3314430-3496302 GCA_013403645.1 Heliconius nattereri
TTTATCTACGTTTAAAGTAGAAAATTAATAAAGTATTTTAAAGGATAAGGATTAATACCATTATGGAAAAATATCCCTCACAATAAAAAATATATTGAAATTACTATTTCTAGACAGAAATATGATCACTACACGCTATTCTTAAAAGAAACGATATGCAGACTTTTTGTAGATCTTATTAAGAGGAACAATACTCCAGTACATTATTTTCATGTAGTACTTACCATTAATGCGCGCAGCGCATGCGCGAAAGTGTCTCAACGGGTAGGACTTTATACACATTTATCGTATTTATGTTAATTTACATGAGAATGTACAAATAATAAACTATATATAAACCTTCCCTGAGAAATACTCGACCTAATGGTAAAAACCGCATCAAAATCCGTTGGGTGGTTTAGAAGAAGAACAGTTAGAAACGCCAGACAGACACGAAAAGCGACTTTGTTTTATAAGATATAGGATAGGATATTTTAGATATTTATTTTCATAAATAAGTTTTGTTATTCCTCTAATGTGATTGTGCATTACCTTGTATAGAATCTTAATTTTAAAACACGAAGCATCTATAAATATTTGTTGCTCCAAAATTTAAAGTAAGTTCCCTATTTTATCAAATCTTAGAAGGAAAAGTTAAGATATAAAGGAAGGTTTACAAATTACTCGGTCGGTAAATATTAGTAAGACCTAAAGGCTAAATACTTATTAAAAGTAAAATTGCTAGAAATGAACTGTAAATAACATTTACGCAGAAATTTGCTTTATTAATATTTCATTATTACATATGTAATTAATTTTATTTACGTAATTTTTTTATTGTATAAGTATCTTTTTTATGGTAGCCAGAGGGAGCTTAAATTCTGGGAATTTAGTGTTAAGACACTCCGGATCCGGACTCCGGATTCCCTTTTGTTTGCCCTGCTATATGCGGGATACAACGTAAAGCTATAAAAAGACTATCGTGTGCATTTTTTTAAGTCCTCCTTTTCTTACAGAAGTCGGTTAAAAACAATTTCTATAGTTGTTATTATATAATTGCGAAAAGGTATAGGCAATAAATGTTACTGCCCCTCTACTGCGTATATAGTAGACCCGTATTTATCCAGCAATTTGAACAATATAGTCACTGAATGACTACCGGACGAACAATGGCCACTTCCCGTGCTTACTTTTTCAATTGCTTTCATTTTTTTCCTATAACCGCAATTCGCTCGTGACTTTCAGAACCTTTGTGACAGTCAAAGGTTAATGTTAAAACGATCAAATCAACTGTGAACCGTATTAATTGTTTCCTTTTTATGGAGAATAGAAAATTGGAATAAGATCAGATGCAATTAGAAGAATCTCTTTTTAGTCGACCATTTTATTTTGATTACTTTTGTACTGCAAATATACAGTCCATTCAATTGTAACAGAACGACAGAAACAAACATTATTTGAACTTTTGTTTACGCTGCCTACGGTAAAAAAGGGAAGAATGAACGAAAACATTTACTAGTTTTCGAAAAACGCGAACCACAAAAGATATTGAAAAATAAACCAGAATATAGACAGATTGCGAGCGCTTGCTGGAATTTGGAAAAAAATAAACCAATTCGTGTCCCTGTTGGCTGTTGATTCATCCAGTTTTTGGGCTTAGCAAAGGACATAGCATGCAAGTATCCTAGGGGAACGATAACCCTGAAAAACTGGGGCCTCTCGTGATTGATGAGGAACCCGGCTTAAGCGTCGAATAAACAGACCCTCACGTTCTTTACAATGGCCTCAGGTGTTTGTTTTTTTTTAATTTGCTAAACAATTTTGAGATCGATGTAACAAGGTTTTTTATATTATCTTTTTTGCATGGTTTATAATTGCCAATATGTTTTGCTAAATTGGGGAGCTTATTAAGCCGTCATGGTACATGGACGCGATGGTTGTGCATTCAAATCTCTAAAACCAATAGAGTACGTTTCTAGTAAAGGTGTTTTCTGGTCGTACGATATTCTGTTCTCAAACATAACATACAATTTAAATAGAAAACGGTGTGTCATATCACAATTCTAAAAAAAAAAACTTTATGCCTTACTTGCCATATTTAAAAATAATCCACCTTAATAGAGATAATATCAATCAGCCTCAACTGATTTAATATTACATCACAGCCCCTGGAAGATTATATGCTGAGTCTATAAAGCCTAATGATTTACTTCCTTTTATCTCATGATTAAAAGAGGAATTGGAGCGTAAAAAGTTCATTATATGCAATTATCGTATTTTTAGCTTACCTGGCATTTATTTTTTATGGTTAATTCAAATACTTAGTCTTTATTGAAAAAATATAAATTTAAAAGGGTTTTAATATTTTCTGTTTAAAAATTAAAGTACCTAATGCCGAAAACCTCACACTTTCTTCTACATTGGAGCACAAGTCTTTGCTCTTAGCTCGACATCATATAGGTGATGTCGAATAAAATGACAACCCAAGAAACTTATAACTTTACCCCAACTTTTGTGAAAGCAAATATGGAGGAAAATATTTTACTTATCTAACTACTGGCAGGGTCATATTCTCTTCCTAGAGAGACTTCCAAGAACGTTGAGGAGTAAGTAATTTGATTAAAACCATTACAGAAATTGTAACCGCTTTGATCCAAGCCGGAGGTGATAAATCAAAACTTCGCCATTAAAACAACGTGAGACCGCGACACTTTGAGCAACTATCCCAACTTCACTTCTTCACTCAACTTCATTGTTTCAAACTTTTATTACTCCACCAACTCTTCCACGTGATAAACATTTGTTTATTGAGAATGATTTTAATTATGGCAGGTAACTTATATAATTAATTTAATAAAATATATTTTATTTTAAATAATTATATTAAGTGTTTTATTATATAGATAACAAGATGTTCCTTGTTAAAGACTAAATAGCACGGATTAATATCAACGACTTGTAACGTTCTCATGAAACAAGTGTCTAAAATTGCTTTAAGTTTGATGTATTTGCACTCGCTCCTCTAGAGATAAATTTGTTCGAAAACTTGGTGAATGTGAAAAGTTTGAAGCTCACTTCAATCCATTACGCGAGTGAAATATTTCTTTGTTTTCTGACTTTACTGTGGCCTTACAAATCACAAGTTTATCATTAGTCGGGCGTCTGAGCATCGTTACGCAGATTCCTCAAAGTTTCTCCGTTTCGAACAATACATTCCTTTAATAAAGTCATCATTTAAATCGGCCGATAGAGATTCTGCTGGTATCAATTTATGTAATGACTTTCAGGAATGAAATTGGTGCGCGTTATCGGGCTAAATAGAAATCGATCAATCTCGTTTATTTATAGGAAATATGTTTGTAATGCGATATCGACCGGCTTATTTAATACAAGTCTATCAATCACGCCGCGTCCTGGATGCTGGTGACAGATCGCCGCGCAACATGTGACGGATATCGGCTTTGACCTTTTACATTTCCATTTCAACAAATCCATGTTATGTGCTGATAATGAACATGACAGCTTATAAGTTTTAAAAAAGAGAGATTAGTCTTAAAAAAGGTCAACTGCTTATTATTAAACTAGTTTTTCGAAGATAGGAAAGCATGTATTTTACTATATTACAAATATGTCCAACATTCGAAGTAGTAATTAATATTCGCTTATTTGTGAAAGATCATTATTTTCTTACTAAAAGTGTAGTAAAGTACTAATTCGAATTTTATGAATGAAAAAAAAATATTTCGTTTTGAAAAATTACAGAGATGATTCATCCAGCAACAAAGCAAATAAATATTTTTTTAAATCACCATAATTTTTCCACGTATCATTAAAAATATATTATATTAACAATAATAATAATAATTAATGGCTTCGTGAAGCGTGCTCTACTGACGTTAATTTACAAGAAACGCGTCCACCGAATTGTGCTGGACCGTACAATACCATTAATTGACAGTACAGAGGGTTATGTATGTGTATGACATTTATTAATAGACATGTTTGGCCTGTCAATCGCAGAATACGCCCCATTTATTATTCCCTAGGAACCATGAAGACTATCCTATATAAATATGTATGGAGTTGGATATATGCAGTCGACTGTGGTTTAATTAATTAAGTTCTGGAAAGAGGCCAGTTTCACAGGGCACAGGCGTGTGACTGTAAAAGCTATAGGTTGTGGGTTCTATTCCCACTAGAGGAAATCACATTCAGAAATCGGCGGAAAGTAGGGAATGGAGCGTCTTAACACTAGGCTCCCTCTGCGTACTTTGCTACTCACGGGATTTTCGATCTAGAGTGTATTTTATAATTTCAGTACAAAGACTAAATTAATTATTTATTACTTTTTAAAACGTTGTGATAAGAGCTGTAATAATTTACAGTAAAATATTAGTGTTTTTAATTGAAATAAATTAACATTCTATTTATCTACTTTTGTTACGAAACACTTACACGAATAACTTGCACGCTCAGCTTACAAAGTGAAATATGACTCTGAAAAGTATTAGAATGCATCTAAGGGTCCAAACGTTACGATAGATCTAAAGTGCAAACGTATTCAGTGGAACCTGGAGGACCGAAACGAGAAAGTTTTGATTTAGTGCTTATAGCTGTCCCAGCCGGGGAGCCTCTTTAAACTTTTAGCCATGTAATAGAATAAAACTGTTCGAACAATACTGGAGAACCAGTATTCATAGCTAGCTTTGGAAACATTATGGAAGTATAGGAACTTACGACTATCTGAGACTGCGTCGTTGATATTAAAACTGCTGATATGTGATGGAATAAAATTTGTAGGATACCTTTTTGAAAATATGGTAATGTTTTGGGAGTTTAATATTACACACTAAATTATGTAATGGTAGGGTCAAGTATAGTTAAGAAATAAATTAATGTTTTTGTTCATTGGTGTCAATGACTGTTAAATATTGAAATGAAATAAATGCTTTTAGGACTAAAAGTTAATTAAATATTCTATTCTATACGTGTAGGTATAGGGATGTTTTTGATGTTAATAATATCTTGCTATCTAGAACACTTGAGATCACATTGCGCAAATAATAAATCATAGTTAGCTGTAGTACACTACATGATTACGTCGTCACATACTAGTAACACTATTTATTAATAACCAAAATTACTTCTCTACATTAAATACATACATACTGTTTTCTATATGTTACTGTTTTCTAATACTAAAAGTCAAATTCGAATGTCAAGTTGGGTTAATCAGGTTTGTTTGGCGTCGGTAACATTTAAGTTAGGAGCGGGTTATATCGCGCAGAATAAACAGATTAGCCGTAGAAGGCTTTCCGGCGGTACAAGAACAAATGGGATCAGCTTGAAAAATGTGTAACAATAACGAAATGGGGGAACTTGAAAGCGACATCGGGCCATTAAGCAAAAGCGAAACGGAAAGCTTCGCCTTAGAGCTAATGAATCAAAAGTTTTCAACGGCAAATGGAATTTTCTTTCGATTGCTACGAATAGATATCAACTTTCCAAATCTATTTTTTTGCCTGCTTCAATAGTTTTGGCCCGCGTTTTCAATTATGTGATTGTATTTTGCTGATAAAAAGGTCATATAAGTACCTAATACATATAAAAAGTGCAAAAATACTTTTATGTATGATCCATTGATGATAAGATACAATGAGATATTTATATTTTTCTTTCTACTCTGTAAGGCAAGGTGAGGCGTTAGATTCGCCACTCAACACGCAATGTCTTGAATTTAAAAGGAAAGTAGATAGCTGGGTGTCTTTACACTACTTTCTATTTGAATACTCTGCTAAGCAGGGATAAAACGTGGACTGTAAAAAATATTTATGTATCTTTTTTCTTATTATGTATCTATCTTATTATGTATCTCTTCATGGTATCTTTTATATCTATGCATGCTCTTGTTGTTTATATCTTTCTTACCGTACAACCTGCTTCGTGTGTTCTCCATTGAAAGTGGCATTGACGAAGTAATTTTGCGCTCCAAACGCCATAATTAAAGAACTGAATCATGAATTATGGTTTATTTATTTTTTCGTATTTTTCGTAATTAAGTTAGATATAGTATGCAGCTGCTTAAACTTTGCTACGTCAATTTGGTATATTGTTTAATATTTAGAACCAATAAAACTATATGTACATATATATAAAATAAATAAATTTATTTTTCAAAAAAAAACCAAGTATTTAATATTAAATTGTTTTATCCAACACAGGTAATTTCTTACATTTATCCAAGGTAAACTAATACATATACCTTTATATAAACACGAATTGGTAGTTTCATTCGATTCGTCTGTAAACTTTTAGATCCTGGCACAGGGCGCAAGTTTTAACGAGGTGCCATTGACTCGTTCGTCGCTTGAACAACTTGTTAATCCTTATATTTAAACAACTTTTACAAATATCTTGAGATGTTTCCCGGAAACACAGATTAGAGGATTTATAAGATTTTTTTATTTTTATACGATTTTCAAACCATTGTATAAAAAGAAATGGCTAACTTGTTGAACTAATATTATGTTTAAATAATAATAATATATCTTCATATAATTATTACGATATAATTATAGTTGAGGCCAGTCTTGGCGCACAAGCGTGTAGTGTTGAGGCAAGCGCGACGTTAAGTTCCGCCACTCAACACACTAACGAGTGTTACACTAGGTTTTCTCTACCTGCCCTTTTGTGTGCGGGATATAGCGTGAAGCATCTTATATATATTTTTTATTTTATTAGAAAATAATATTACTTTTACATCTTTCACATTGACATAAATCGAGAAGTGGGAATTGAATCCACTACCGCCGTATTGGCAGTCAAAAGTTGGTCGTTGCGCTACGTTGACCACAATCTGTGATCATCTCTCAGATCTGTTTTTCCTTAATTAAAATTGGCTACCATGTCATGGCGGGCCCTAAATCATTCAGAGAAGGATAAAATTGACGTTATTATAATTCTAGTCACGTCATATTCTTGTTTCTCATTCTCTTTTATCTTTCTGTCATTTATTGAATCACTGTGACAAATGCGCACCTGTGACATACATGTGCTGTGGGCGGGATGGTATTTCTTAAAAAAATATTTATAATATTCGAAATGGTGTACAATAAAGCCTTCGTAAATATGCTGTATGGGTTTTTTTCGTAAGATTTAAATACGTATAATATCTTCTTCATATTATCCATTGCTTCGCTCTTCAATATCCATCTACTTAGATAATAAGCTTACAGAGCTAACTCTGTGAGCGTTATAATTTAATACAGCACTTCATCATGTCACAGACTGTAAAACACCAATTTTATAAATGTGAGTATCCCCCTCGAGTGTGATTTGAACCAATAACCATCGTATTTAATTTTTAGTGCTCTACGTTACTCCAGCTGTAAACAACGTTACAATCCCTTTTTAATTGTAAATAGAGAATAATATCTGTGTTGCGATTTTTTTATTATTTTGAGGGGGTCAAAACGGGTTGTGAGTTCAATTCATACTCGAGCAAATGACATATTCGATATTTTTAATTTCTCTCCTGGTGTCAAGGTAAAGGACGGCGTTGAATACCGCTACTTAGCAGGCAATGGCTCCAGAATAACCTACCTCTGCCTACCCTGCTTCTTGCGGGATACAACGTAAAACTTAGTAATAATAATAAAAAATATATCAAAAAGTATCATACATTTTTTAAAAAATGTACATGGACATACATTTGTTTCACTCTACCTTATATAGGAAAAAAACCAATTTTATATTAAACATTACGAATATGAGCTTGACAACCAAAAGCCTTGTGCTCAGATGCGTGACACGAAAGGGTAATGCTTTTGACAAATTGCGGTTTGATTTTTATACCACCCAAAGCGGGGGCTGCAACAATTTTAATGATGTAGGATACAAAAACCTCGAACATAAAGGAGGCATGCATAAAACTGGGAGTTTTTATGAGTTGTAAAACCCATTCACGCTATACAACATACATTTAAATAAAAAAAAAAACACAATTTTTCATCTTTTTGTAAAATATTTTAATAAGTCTAGTTCTGGTAAGTAATTATAGAATGGCCTACTTAATTTTTTCTCTGGCTTATCCTAATTTTGTATTGCATTACTTTTTTTTTTTTGGAAAAAGTATGAAAATGAAGCCGCTCTTATTCATAGAAAAATTACGTTTTCAAATATTTTGTTGTTTTCCTTTTGCTCTAAATAGCAATCAATAATTTAAGCCGCTTGTCACTAAAGCTTTTTTGCAATATTTGTTTACTTGTACTTTTATAAAAGAAAATATTACTATAAAATTATCATTTTTCTGCTTTTGTATTAGAGGAAATATTATTACAATGGGTCCATATTATTACTAGAGTTATTTAATGACACCCATCAAATACATATAGCACGCACCCTCTAGAGCGATTATAACATGAAATAAATATTTATTATTAAATAATTAATTAGAGGTAAGCCCAAAAAAATCACACATTCGATTAACTTAATTAAAAGCTCGAGTACCTGCACCATGAATGTGTTAATAATATCGAATATAATAAAAAAAATGACGTGGACAGCTTGGGACCGACATAAATGATTACTTAAAGTAATTTAAGTTGAATTATTTAATACTAGCGACCCGCTCGCGGCTTCGCCCGCTTTAACTACTGAATTATTTATATACATAATGTATGTTTGCAAAGCACTTAAGATAATGTGAAAATTAATTAAACCCTAATGCAACCCGCATTTTCGTAGTTCCAATAAGTATTTTCCAATTGTTTTAAAATAAACACAAATAAATAACACAAACANATAGCAATAATTTAAGCCGCTTGTCACTAAAACTTTTTTGCAATATTTGTTTACTTGTAGTTTTATAAAAGAAAATATTACTATAAAATTATCATTTTTCTGCTTTTGTATTAGAGGAAATATTATTACAATGGGTCCATATTATTACTAGAGTTATTTAATGGCACCCATCAAACACATATAGCACGCAACCTCTCAAGGGATTATAACATGAAATTAATATTTATTATTAAATAATTAATTAGATATTTCCCCAGAGGTAAGCCCATAAAAATCACACATTTGATGAACTTAATTAGAAGCTCGAGTACCTGCACCATGAATGTGTTAATAATATCGAATATAATAAAAAAAATTACGTGGACAGCTTGGGACCGACATAAATGATTACTTAAAGTAATTTAAGTTGAATTATTTAATACTATAGACCCGCTCGCGGCTTCGCCCGCTTTAACTACTGAATTATTTATATACATAATGTATGTTTGCAAAGCACTTAAGATAATGTGAAAATTAATTAAACCCTAATGCAACCCGCATTTTCGTAGTTCCAATAAGTATTTTCCAATTGTTTTAAAATAAACACAAATAAATAATACAAAAGACAGAAAAATTAAACGAAAGAAATTGTAAACAACAGACTACCTACTATTAGAAAGATGTAACCAACTATGTCGCGTGGAAATACATTATAATTATTGGATAACTCCAAAATACGTGCAATCACTTCTAAATTTACTTTGCCAGGCGCAGAATTGAAACATTCTCTCGGCCATCTCCGTAATAGCTCCGAACGATATCAGGGCGTTGGTTCTCTGATCGTGGTCTCAGGCGAAACCCTGCTTTAGAGCAGACACATGGAAGGGGATGCGGGAGGGGATTGGAATTGGACGCTCGGTTTCCTGAGGGAGGCCTATATTAAACGACCACGGTGACTGCTCATGAGTCGGATTTGAAGGAGGATAGAAAGTCTTTCGGAAGAAGACGTCTGACCACGGGCGGCCGGGTATGCGGAGTGCTGCTCCTTAGGTACAGGTGACCCCCGATACATCAGCGAAACGGAATACGTTGGACGCGAGACGACCAATGTGTACCTCTAAGGTTTCTATTTTTAGGTTGCGGTGAGTGGCGCGTGGCGTTCATGTAGTATGGTGCCTACGTCACTCGCCGGAGGGTGAGGTTCTGTACTACCTGCAGGCTTCCTCGTTGAGTAATACTCGCTAGGGCATTGTGATGTCATCAGTGTATAGTGCGCAGAGAGCAGGTGACAAAATTCTGACTGGGACAACGGCAGCGATCGGGTCGCTGCTAGACCCCGCACTCTCAACTCCTTCTTCCTCTTGGCATTAATCCCGGCTATTGCCAGGGTCTGCCCTCCTACTCAACCTATTCCACTTTGCACGGTCTTTTGCGTCCTCGGTGGATAGACCATTGGCTCTCATGTCCTGCATCACGACATCCCACCAGCGCTTCTTCGGGCGTCCGGGAGGTCTCACTCCAGGAACTGATATAGCAAGGCACTTGCATCCGACATAGTTCTTAGGCCGGCGCGTAATGTGGCCAAACCATCGCAGATGACGCTCTTGGAGCTTGTCCGCTACGTCACGGACCCCAAGACTGCCTCGAATGAATGTGTTGCGTATGCGGTCAGACCGCGTTACGCTGCACATCTACCTCAGCATCTTCATTTCCGTGACGTGAGCTCCTGAGTGTGCCGAATTAGTGCTGGCCAACATTCGCTGCCGTATAAAAGAATCGGTCGGATGATGCTCTTGTATGTCCATAACCATAGAAGCGGAATCGGAATCGGAATCACGGGACACGGGGGGATTCGTGGTGGGCGGCAAACCGTTACACAGCAAGGATTTTTTAGTACCGTAATTTTAAATCTGTGCTAATAATCTTTTTAAGTACTTATTAAAATATATTTAAATGACTATTTTTAGATATTAAAATGAATATTTTTATTAGAATTAACTACGGAAGAAATAACTAAAATACTAATTACGGAAGAAATTATAAATAAAAGCCAAAATATATCGCGCTGAAGTAATACATACAACTCCAATTATCCAATACGTGCAAACGCATTGCTATTGCTATAGAGGCAGGCGGGTTTTTTTCCGAGCTTGTGGTTAATGCTTAACAACATTAATTTTGCCCTATTTGCTTTTACAGCGACACCGGTTGGAAGAGGGTCTCTGTCCCTGATGAAAAGCAAGCACTACGTGGCTGCCTGTGAGGAAAATTAAATAGAATGCATCGGCCAGGAATCGGACCCGGGCCGCCCGCGTGGCAGGCGGGCATTCTACCACTGAACCACCGATGCGTATAAGGCAGGCGGCGCGGCGGAAGCGCTTGTATAAGCGAAACGTCGCGGGGCGCGGTATTTTTTGATATTGTAACCACTTCTAAAGTACTTATTAAGATGAAAAACAGTAAATGACAGTTTTGATCTACATTAAAAGGCCAACGTAACTAATATAATTATTTATATGCTGAGAGTAAGGGATAAGTGAAACTTGACTCGATACAGCTGATGTGTGAACGGCGTGATGTGTTAACAATCAAATGCATTTTTTTTTTCTATAAAACTATTCGCAATTTCGAAATAGCGTAAAAAGCAAATTTTATCTTCGTTTAACGTAGAAAATTAATAAAGTATTTTAAAAGATAAGGATTAATACCATTATGGAAAAATATCCCTCACAATAAAAAATATATTGAAATTACAGTTTTTAGACAGAAATATGATCACTACACTTTATTCTTAGAATATGCTGTCGCGGACTTTTTTGTAGATCTTATTAAGAGGAACAATACATTATTTTCATGTAGTACTTACCATTAAAGCAGCGCATGCGCGAAAGTGTCTCAACGGGTAGGACTTTATACACATTTGTCGTATTTATGTTAATTTACATAAGAATGTACAAATAATAAACTATATATAAACCTTCCATGAGAAATACTCGACCTAATGGTTAAAACCGTTGGTCCGTTGGGTGGTTTAGAAGAAGAAGAATTAGAAACGCCAGACAGACACGAAAAGCGACTTTGTTGTAAATGATAAAGGATTGAAATTGTAATAAGGAAAAAATGAGAAAAGCTTTAGTTATTTTTAGGTTAGTATCTTATATAGTGGTAAAAAAATAACAATTGGCATTTAGGTCATATGTTCATTGTCAACAGTATATGTCTATCTCACACGAAACCTTGTGTCGAAGTTGAAGACGACCATAAGAGAAAGAAGCGTCTGTCCAAAATACTGCTAGTGCTGTGGGTTAGTATGAGACAGGAGGAGTCTGCCGGCCACCGCTGTATGCGTGAAAGAAAGGGAAGCCCGATGGACCGGCGTCGTTACGCGTTACGTAACGTACGTACGTACGTTAGCAATTGGAAATTGACGATGTAAACATTGCTCTTTCTAGGATATTACACTGGTTTATTGCCAATAACTTGCTTTCTTTACTAAGAATGTGCAACAAGTAGAAACCAGAGTTTTGATGAACAATGAGGAACTTAAAGTAGTTAATGAAACTGTTTTCTTAGGTATAACATTAGATGCTAAGTTACAATGGGGTCCGCACTTTATCTGGTAGACTTAGTTCGGCAGCGTATGCTGTCCGTAAGATTCGTCAACTGACCGATGTTGACACCGCGCATTTACTATACTTCAGCTATTTTCATAGCATTATGTCTTACGGCCTATTACTTTGGGGCAGTGCTGCTGACATAGATACCATTTTTGTGCACCAAAAACGGGCTGTCCGAGCAGTCTATAAAATGGGTCCACGGGAGTCACTAAGGAATAAATTCAAAGACTTTAACATCCTCACACTACACTCCCAATATATTTACGACAACTTAGTATATGTGCATAAAAATATTAATAAATTTAATAAAAACAGTGATCTCCATCAACATAATTTAAGAAATAAAAATAAGCTAGCTCTGCCCTTCTCTAGGCTCCATAAAGTGTCTCACTCATTCGTAGGTCAAAGTATACATTTTTATAACAAACTTCCAAACGACGTGGTAAATTTATCACTGAACAAATTTAAAAAAGTGGTAAATCACAGGCTCTGCCAAAAAGCATATTACTCTGTTAAAGATTATGTTCGCGATAAAGATGTTTGGAAAGGAGTTGCTCTATTTCTAAGTTTAAATTGTTAATTATAATTTGTAACAAATATTGGCAAAAAAAGGGTGGCCATGAGTTTCTTTGCCTGTATCTTCTCATGAGCTCAACCATTTGAACGGGCTTTTTTCAAATCAAAATTGCACATTTTTTTTGATCAATTTGTTTTGCATTTTTTTCTATTTTTATGACATGACCACGTAAATGTTAAGCATTTTTATGGAATAAAGATATTTTGACTTTGACTTTGACTTTGTAACAAAACAGTTTACCGTCCCATATGAAGTTATCACTCCAAAAATACAAGCGTTTTGTGAGGTAACCAAAGTACACATGACCAGATATTTCTCTTTTGTTCTTAAGTATTAATTTATGAATGCTATTCACCATTTAAATATACTGTATATCTATTGCGACTTAATGTATTGTATGTAGCAGTATCAACATCACATGCCAGCGTTACATAATGAACTGATCTCATATCCGATTCCATAAGCAGCTTTACGGTGAAAATCCTATCAAACTCCGACTTATTTGAGGCTTTTATTCACGCCACCATGGTATGGAGGAGAGCGATGAAAGTTTATAACATCCCATAATCCGAGCGACAAAATGTAAAAAAATATCTATACACACAACGTATATCACATTCCTGAAGGGATTTTCGTTAGCACGTACTTACTTGCTAAATCGAACTACCTTTTTGTGTCATATATTGTATTGTAAATTGCCATCAAATCTGAGTGGCAGAACTCAATCATAATATGTGGTTCAAATTTAAAGTTCCGATACATTTCCGCAATATATTATTATATATTATGTCTGTCACTCTAATAAAATTCAGCGTCCCTGAATGTGACAGCCTCATGCGAATTCATATTTCTCAACCATAAACGTTGCAAATATTAAACTTCCACTATTTCTCGATAGATATTAAGTTTCAGGCATTGAATACCGGCATGGAGGGTAAACCAATATGTCACGTGGGTCTTTATTTACTGTGAGTATATCACAGGCTTTGTATGTTTGACTAGTCGCTCATACACTGACAAATATTTACTTTTGGAATATTCTAGATTTCACCAAAGATACTATGTTCGAATAAAATCTTATGTGTAAATTTAGAAAAGCCTACGCTAATATAAAAAGTGAAGATAACATTAAAACCAATGCGCTAACTTCAAACCACATACATCTGGTTACGTGCCCAGCAAATTAAATCTCTGGTATTGAAGTATATCATAACGTAGCGTGTTAGGCGCCCGTCGAACGTTTTAATAACATTGTAATGGCCGGCGGACTGTTCAACCGTTGTATTTAATTAAGCCGCGGCCCTTTATTCAACCCTCTTTAAGTACCAACCCCAACCCCGGAGAGTTTTATTATGTGTTATTATTTCTAGACTCAAATTAAAAGCTTATGGAATGAATAAATTTATCAGCGAGCTTAATTAAGCTTTCGGCGCATATTGCTTTAAAAGCTAATAGGCGTTGTTAAACTATGTGAATTAAAGTTTACTGCTGCATAATACGAAATTAAATGTGGCTATTGTTTTATTTCATTCGTTTTTATAAATAAATTATGAAATGCCTGATAATTACTGAAGTTTGTGATAATTAATTTAAAAAAAACAGACCCATAGGTATATGATCATATACCTATGTGTATTTTTTTATATTTCCATTTTGTAAAGCGCGGCGTGTCGAGGTATGGCGCGGCGTTGTGTTCTGCCACTCAAGACGCAATGACTCCGGAATTCTGCAGAAAGAGGGGAACGGAACGTTTTAACACTAAGTTCCCTCTGCCTACTCTTCTATGTGCGGGATACAGCGTAAAGCTAATTGTTTTTTTTAATCATTTAAAGCTCTCGTTCCGCCCCAAAATTAGCTTCAAAAGACATATTTTATACGAACAGCCATATAGACTGGCACTACTGAATCAACATTTTCATTTGGAAATAGGCAGAAAACCTTAAGCAAACACTCTCGAAGCCACGACCGTCGCCGGTGTGAAAATATTTATATTGAAGGAAAACAATTTGGGCCGTGTAACGAAGGGCGTTGATTGGGCAACCTCTTGAGAATCACTTACGGAACCCCTTAATTGGAGATCAATTACCACAAATCGAAACTAAGGGTGTGTTGGCTCCAAGTTTGTCTAATGCAGTTTGTTTTGATTCTAACCCAAACATCACGTTACACATTCTACTGGCAAGTAATGAATCTAATAAATGGCGATAGATGAGTGTTTACTAGTTATTCTAAATATTCTCTAATTAATTATTTTTTAAAGATTTTATTATTAAGATTAATTATACATTACAGCGTTGAATTCCGCCTCTCAACATGTTATGTCTCGAGAATTCAGCGGAAAGTGAGAGCGGTGTTTTAATGGGAACGGAGTCTTAACGCTAAGCCCTCTGTCTACCTTGCTATGTGCGGGATACAGCGAGAAGCTTTAAAAAAAATCATTATTATTTTTGGTATTAACATTTGCATGTAATAGAGCTTACGATGACTTTATTATGTTAATTATAAGACGAGATGAGCGAGATATTCTCCTAATGGTATATACTACGCCTGTCACCTTGTACTACATAGATGCTTAAAATTTACTTTTAAAATTATTTTAAATAAATTTAATAAATAAATATCTTTAGGTACTTAGTATATATTCCCACATATTTAACCTTCTTCTTTACGTTTATTAAACGTCCAATGAACTCCAATTATACTTACAACTTACGAAAATAGACATATTATATAATTCAATTAAAATATTTTTTTATCAAATTAAATCATAAGTATATATATTTAAATAAGGTTTCATATCTCTAATTATAATATACTTTAGGAATGTCGTTCCTGCCGATAAGAACAAGACAAGTGGCATTTGAACAAAAAATATATAACTCGAGGCGTACGTACTTGCCACCCTATTAAGATTCAACCATTAATCAAGTACGTGTTAAAATTGAGAGAGTTACTTCGAAGTTAATGTAAATCATGCATCAACCGAGCATTGAACCTGTTAGGTTATTTATTGTTTACATTACACCCCAGAAATGTAATACAACTTCATTAAGTCGAAAGGAAAAGGTTATAAATTTCAATCAGCTCGGCACTTTCAATATAGCGTTAGATTCTGGATCAGTGAGTTTATTTGTAACAGTACATTTATATTAGATTGCTAAAGATATATTATATAGACTCGCATTTTAATGTTTGTGGTAGTAGTTTATTTCCCAAATGTTCTACTGTTTAGTAATATGTACTTACTGGTATACTATAGTAATTAACTTACTTCCTTTATTATATGAGAACCTAGGTCCTAAATACTGGATAGTGTTATTGTATTTTTTATCGTTTTAATCATATAAATAGAATGTCATTACCTAGTTTCTGTTTATACTAAAAAAACTTTTAATAACTTTTATAATAAAGTTATCATTTCAAAAATGATAATTTTAAAGATTTCCTTCCGTTAGTCAAACTAACGAAAATCTAAAAAAATGACATCACGACTATTACAAAAATAAAAGAATATAAAATTCAAATATTCGAAAATTATTAGCTCTGAATAATTTTGTTTTTATCTACTACTTAAGGCTTAGAACTAGCCATATTAATCTCTGGGTATCTACAATAAGTCCTACTTAACCTTTTTGCACGCATCCTTTTTGCCTTTTTGTACGCATACGCACTTCAGCCTTTTTGTACGCATACGTAATAGGAATTATATTATTTTACAATATTTATATATACTACTATTTCACAGTGTTTTGTTTATAATTGTTTTTATTTTCTTTTTAATGGATTTTTAAGTGACCCTAAGAGAGAGTTTGATGTAAGGCAGGTATTACCGAAGCGGTCATAACTTCTACTATAATTATGAGCACTTCGTTTTGAAACAATCATATGAGTATACATGTACATATCACTAGGCCCTCGTGGCACGGGGCACAAGCGTGTAACTGTAACGCGTAGGCTGTGGGTTCGATTTCCACTTGCGAGTATTAATTATTATTATTTAATATTTTCATTACTTCGCTCTGGTAATAAGGCAAAAGCGCAGTGTTGAGTTACGCCATTCGACATGTAATGCCTCGAAAATATAAATTTGCACAATGCAAAATAAGATATGAAAGCCGGTCTTTAAAAAACATAATTTGTATATGTATAACAATATTCAAAATGATCTAAGGAATGTGATAATATCTTTATATTTGCTTAATTATATATTTTTTCTCAGTATTGATGATATGTGTATTTTTTTTATAATATCGTCTACAAGATCATGTTTAAGTAATAAATGGTAAGTGACTTTTTTACTTATATATACATACAAATACTATATTAATATATAAAATTAAGATAATTTATGAATAATTATTGGAAGGCAAAGCATATTATCTTAAGTATCTTCAGTCATAAAAATTTAAGTGTTAAGCGCTCTGACCAGCCATACGTTCTGAGAACGTTAAAAATAAAGTTATTTTTAAGGTATTTATTACTCTTAATAATTATTTATATTTTATGTTTAACTAATAAACCTATACGTACATGATTAATGTAATTAATCCTGACTTCCCGATTCCAGGCAATAGTACGATATACTCGAAAATACTCCATTTGATTCACTCTCGACTGCGCCCCAATTAGATTGGCTTCATCAATATTACATACGATTATTACATCCCTGTATTTAGCAACATTAGTTCATGCAAGTATTTCTATTATATAAATTCGAATAGTTACATACTAGCATATAACTCATACATTGTTCTTTTACAAAATTCTTTTAAAATCATGTTTTTGACAAGGTGTAATTGACTGTATTTGGTTATTTATGAATAGAAATCTCAGTTTTCTACAAAGGAAATGATGAAATGCAAATAATGAGGAAAGTTAGTCATTAGGTATACAATAGAAATTGTTTCTTGCAATATTATTTCTTTGTGAGATTACATTAATCATAATGTGCAATAGTAAAATTTAGCTTGCAACATTTGACGTAAACAAACATACTTCCTTCCATATCATATTGCAAGTTAAATAAAAGCTTGTAAAAAATAATAACGATATTAATATGTTTTTTTTAAAAGATATAAAAAATAAAATATTAAAATAGTTCATCGAAATAACAAATTTCTTATTTAAATACATTTTTTGTTATCTTATATCTTATATCTATATAGTAAACAGGTAATACTTTGATTTAAATCGATAGGTCCCTCCTTAACTGATAGTGATCTGACCTCCGCAATCCGTAAGGGCGACCCACTAACAAATCACATTACACTAGTTATCTATAAAACTAAACTAGGATAACACTTTTATCAATCGTAAGATTTAAATATATAAATGTATGTATATAGAAATATATAAGTATGTATTTGTAATTTAGTGTATTTCGATTTGTGTGAAGGTAATTAAATACGAAATTAATATGTATCACTATAAGAAAAAGTCTAGTACAATAGTCCATGGTCTCGGATAAACTGAGATGGCATTCGTCTATCAGTTGATTAACAATAAATAATATTTATACAATTGACAAATACACATCGACATAATTATCCAACTTAATGTACTACAAATGCGCTCCCACCAAAATGAACCGAAAACAAGCTGTAGATGAGACAGCAGTAATTACTAAAACGTTGAATTAACGAAAGTTCTTAAACAATGCAAACTACGAACACGAATTTCAATTACATAGCATGGTTAAGGTACAATTTAATAAGCACCGCAGCACACCGAGCTGAATGTCTGTACGTATGTACAATAAACTTGTAATTACCAACTTAGGAACGTAGGAACTAAACTGGAGTTTAAGAACTGAGAGAGAGAGCTGCACAATAAATCCTGTTCCCAGTGATCTTCGCTTGCAGATACGAGTACAGGCTTATGACGTCATTACTTGTATCTAACTCCTCTTATCACCTCTTGTAAGTATAAATTTTATAGAATTAAAGCTAGTATATAACAAGGTAAGTCGGTTTAAGGAAAATTACTTTTCTGTCCAGTGTCATAACAGTAAAGTTGCTCGTAAGTGGTATTTCATAGCCTGTTCTTAATTATATAAGGTGAAGTTAAATGGTTAATAGTGAAAGATTTAATGTTATTTTTAAGATTTCGTTAGAATAATTGATAATATATATAGAAAAAATATTATTAGATTTCTTTTGCTGCCTATAATAAGAAAAAATAATTAAATACTTTTTGAAGCAGACTGAAATATCTGTTATAGATATGGACGTTTACGACAGCGATTCTTTTGTCTAGTATTTTTTTATTTCCTCTTTCTCCAGTATGCAAAGAAATATCTCATTCATTATTTTGCATTTTAAAACTTCGTGAGCCAAAAAAAATTTAAATTAATATTATTTATAATCTATATCCATAGAGTAAAACTCTACATTACTAGGTATAACAAATATGTATAATTATAATTTATGTATATAATTCTGAGCGCAGTATACCAGGTTTACCAATTGAATATACATAATTACATAAACCAATACAGCCCTGCAATTAGTGGACATTTAATATGTACTCGTAGCTTGCATCTGTAAGCGATTCTAAAATTACTACAGTAACTTGACTAAAAATTATATTAATGTTGCTTAAACTAAATTACTATTTATAGTAAATAGTAAATGTAAGAATATAATAATTAGTTTTAGTATTTCCTGTGTCGAATTGTTTGTTACTTTAAAATAGATGTTATCACTTTTGTGTCAATCCATTCGTGGCCATATTTAATATTTAATTCTCCAAGTGGAAATCGAACCCAGAGCCGACGCATTCACAGGCACACTTGTGTCCCTGCGCTGCGGCGGTTTCAAGTTATGTAATATATATAATTATGACTCAATAGATTTTTTTGGTATTTACAATAATTAAACTATTCTTTTGTTTCACTTAGGTTAAGTTAAGATTTCTAGTGTAGGATTTTAAAACTTATAATATGACAAAAAATAACTGCATGGCGAAATAGGAAATGAAAATAAAAGATAAGATAAGTATATAATCATTCATTTACCAAATTATTTACATACATAGAAAATAGAAATAAAACAAAATGAACACTTCCATATAACCCCAAACTAATACCGTACTGTTTAAAGTAATTACGTGAAGCTAAGGAAATTGTTCAATATCCTGCCTGGCTCTCGTCTCCACACACAGCGCTCCACACCGCAAGTGACGTAAATTCCCTCGATAGACACAGAGTTGTGCGCACACGTGAGTTAATATATTATTCCTGTCGTAATAATATTAGGTATGTGATAGTTTTTGTCTTTGGTTTTGCTTGGTTTATTAGACTAGTATCTTACGTGTGACTTCGACCGCTTAAACTTATTGTTCTATTATAGACAAATTATACAAATTTATTAAACTCAAAAGCTTTTACATTTATAATATTAGTAGGACATAATCTGCCTTATGTAAATAACTACTAATTAACTTAACTTTTGATTTTTATTTTATAATTGAAAGAAGTATTTTAATCGAATCTTTTTTAACATGCTTTCGCCTATTCTGCAACATTCTCTCCTTTTACCGTATGATCTCATTCACGTGTTCTCCATACAATTTGAGATTGGCAAAATGATTACGGTTCCACTGGAACGCTCAAAACGCCATAAACAAAGTACAGAACAGAACAGAAGTATTGAACTACACAATATACAAGGATTTTTTATTTCGATGCAGGAATTCCGAAGATTAGCACGTCCAACCAAACTTATATCTTCAGCTTTATAATATTAGTATAAATAGCATAAATACATATTATTACCAATGTTTAAATTTATTTTCTAGAATAATGTATTTTTTAAGATGTCTGTGCATCCCATAGACACAATTTTTATATTAATCCTCTACATATTTGATTATTTAAAAGCACTATCTATAAAAATGATCATATTTTCAAAATAAAGTAGGGTAAAGTTATTTTCTAACGTAAAAGCTTTGTAGCTAAGCTTATTAACTTAACTTAGTTATTTTTATGGCATCGTAGTAAAAATTTAAAAAAAATGCTATCCATAGTTATTAAAGTATCGTCCTCTAGTTAATTTACATGTGCACACATCCTTAACAATAATTACAGGATAAGCAACGTAAGCCTACATGCGGGAAATTACTGCCGATATTGGTTTATAATAGCGTTGTTTTACTAAATGCAAATATGAATTATTTTCTGTGTATAGTACAATTATTGAGATAACATTAATGAGGAATGTTTTTCATTACTACATATAGAGGTTATTGTAGTCTCTTGCTCTGGCATGACGAAGTAAGGCGTTAATTTTCTCCACATAATACAAAATGCCTCATAATTTGGCGGAAAGTGGAGAACGCCACTTAATTTTTAACACTTGATTTTGTTATTATCCTGCTATATATGGGGATACAGAGGGAAGCTAAAAAAAATTATAAGCATATAAATAAGGCTATTTATAATTAAATTTTAAATTCTTCGTATAGCTCTCGTTTTGCTCTAACAATTGAACTCGTTGAACAATAGGATAAAAGAAATATAAGAATGGAATCTTCTGATAATTCTTTGAAAGTAAACTGTTATCGCCAATTATATAAGGTGCGTTATAAGAATAATAAAGTCAAATTTTTTATTACAATTTATTGTTTAATGATACAATTAAATATTTGAAAATATTTGTATCTACAGACGTTTAATAATATAAATATGACGTCAGTTGTGACAATGCCTTTTTCATCTTTTTACTTGTTTTTCACTTTGCGAAAATATTGATTTATTTAGTTAATCTCAAAAAAGATTTATCATGAAAAAGTGCGCGGTAAGATACATAGGGGGAGACAATGCTTAAAAAATATTATTAGTAGGTACATACTATATACATCATTTGATAATTATTGCATTTTAACAATTTGATGAAAAACTAATGAAACAAAATTGTATTATCATTTATTTGAATTTACATATACTCTACTTCCACATATCTTATATTGACTAACGATACGAATTTCCACATGTTATATCAATTAACTAATATTATAGTTATAATAAAGTAAACTGTTTTAAACTGTTAAGTCCAAATCTAAAAAATCAATTTTTCTTACTAGACTGACCATAAATTATATAATACAAAAATATCTTCACCAAAACAAACATAAATAGAATTCTATTGATTATTTATGTGTTCCATTTCTTATGAGGAACTTAGGCATCCCGCAAACGCATCGCGCGCATAAAATAAACATGTCCGTAAAAAGGGAGACGTCGCTTGCATTCCAAAGGATGAACCAGATAAGGACATTGAATATGTGAATAATAAGTAACGCCGGGGACTTTAGCTATAGTCCTTTGCGTGTTGAAAAAAATTTAGATTTCATTTCATTCATTAGAATCGGAATTAATGTATGTATTTATGCAGTTTGCAATATTTTGGTATATTGTATATTGTAATCATAAATCTTTTAATACATTGTAACATGTAACTTACTTGTAGGCTTAACATATATTTATTCTTAAACATTTTTATATTTTATTAAAAATAAATATTAGCGCGGGTAAGCGGAATAATTAATATTTAACAAAAAGAAAAACCGACTTCTAACAACGAACTAAAAAGTGAAAATAATTTGACAAAAAATTTATAATTTTGAAGTCGGTGTCAAGCTAATGCTACAACACCTTTACTACAATATCTAATTACTAAGTCTGTTTGTTTTACTTGGCACCGACTTCACAATTATAAAATCTTTGTAAAATTAATTTTCACTTTTTAGTTCGTTGTTAGAGGTCGGTTTCTCTTTTTATTAAAAATTAATTTATTAATATATTAATTTTGTTTTGTACATGGTGTTTTATTAAATACCTTATTATTATATCTTGTTTAAACTGAATTAAAATAAGAATGATGATGATTGTTTAAAATGAAATTATTAAAAAACTTTAATTTGAATGTAAATGAAACGTATATAAATTAATTAATAAATGTATTAAGTAGACATTAATCTAAGTAAGCCTCAATAAACATTTACAAAATAATAATATATTACATAGCTGTAAACAGTTTCGAATTTCTGTGAAAATAATTCTCACATAAATTGTTTGTTTCTAATGCTTTGTGGTAGCTTCAGCCAAACTGAAAGCTTAATTTATTATATAACGCCCGCCATCGCCCATACTTAGTTATGTTTTGAGGCAAGTTTTGCTCAAGCGTAAGCGTAAGTTGTCGGTTCAATTTTTCTACCATTTATCTTAACGTTTTAAGTCTCTTATAGTAATTTTTGTAGTTTTTATTTTTTTTAAGTAACATAATAAGCTATTGGTTTATTAAAATAGCCAACCTGGGCGGTGCTAATTGTGTTTTAATTATTATGGATCTGTTCATAAGTGGGAATCGAACCTGACACCGTCGCGTTACACGAGTGCCTTTATTATTTTGTGTGAACATTTTTATTAATAGATATATTACACTTTTGAAGATAAATAATTTCACACTTATATTCAAAGGGCACATAGGCATCTGTAACGAAGTTGACCACCGAACAATTAGAGGAAGCGGGTTAGGATCGGGGCTCAACGGATTTGTTCACGCTAAGTCCTTGTTTGTTGCCTGTAAACATTCTCTCCGGATATTAGCTTTAGACAGGATGCGCCCCAAGCTTTCTCCTTTTTCTCTTCTTTCTATTGTTTAATTTATTCCTGAACACTGTTTTATCACAGTGACCTATATTAGAAATATCTAACGCTTGTAGCGGCTCTAAAAATAGACTACGACCTTTTATTTTTATCGAACCTTGTATAGGTTTTATTAGATTTTCTCGTTTCATTTTTCACGTACATATTTTATTTACCGTGCAATATAAAGAAAAAAAATGAGAATTCTTTTATCATACTCGTAGTTTGGTTAGCTACAATAAAATGTTTAAAAACATGTCCGTAAATTGAATATTGTAAGATAATGCATGGAGATATAACTCGGAGAATAAATTTTTAGTTCATTGCTTATTAATATTTTCATTTCTTCGCTTTGGTACCAAGGCGTTGAGTTCCATCAGGCAACACGTATGTTTCGAAAAATTCAGCGGAAAGTGGGGAACGGAGTGTCTTAAAACTATGCTCTCTCTGCTTACACTGCTGCGCGCGTGGTACTGCGTGAAGCTCATTTTGATTTATTTATAAAAGCGTGTCGTCGCAGTAGGAAGATGACACTTATTTTTATACAATAGAAAGAAAATAACATTTTACCTATTGAAAATAGAAAGAAACCCAAATATAACTTTCAAACATTTGCCTCTGAGTGGAGCAAAGCTCTTACAAAAGTTATATTGCTTCATAATAAGAGAAATAGGCTGTGTCATAACAAATAAACGTCACAGTTTCCGACAATAAAAACCTATCAAACAGCGAAGGATCACAACTTATTACTGAAGCAAATGAACCGATAATAAACTTACATGTTTGTATACAGACAGTCTAGAGAGACCTCTCAAAACGTACGAAGATCGAGGTTCCCTTTGAATTTACAAGGAGAGGCGGTGGTTTCAAAGGTCAGGTTAGACCGGCAGCTTTTACGGTAGAAATTCATACAAGATAGGGCGCCTTCCGCCGCGACGTTAGTTGTTATGTCGAGGAAATAGACCCCCAGTAGTGAACGGAAAAGTCGAAGTGAAGATTCCCTGTCTCACTGCTAGCGTTGCTTTCATTATGGTGAATGTGTAAACAAGAATAATAACGATACACACGATCGTACTGTTCAAAATCGTGTGCTTTGTTGTACTTATTATATTAATTTCACGCTGTATCCCGTACACAGCTGGGTAGACAGAGGGAACCAAGTGTTAAGACACTCCATTCCCCAATTTCTAAATTTCGGAGGCAATCCGTGTCGAGTGGCGGAAGTAAAAATGAAAATATAATTTAAAATTAATATTTAATTTCCTCGAGTGGGGAATGAACTTACAACCATTTGCATTTGCATCGGAAACACTTATGCCCTGCTTCTCGACATGCTTCTATTATTTTAAATGGTTAGTAATGGTAACGATTTATTTTATAACGTATGTGTGGTAATAACTAATGTAATGCAATTATTGTTTTGATTAATAATATGAAAATAGGAATTAATTAATATATTGTACTATAGTGAAATAATATTTATTTGTTCTTCGTCTGTGTATTTAGTTCTTTGTTCCCATCTGCTGGTACTCTATTTCGTTTTCTGTTTCATGTGTTTTTCTCCTCTTGTGGCTTGGAATATCGGAGAGAAGATAAGTTGGCAGTTGAAGTTTTTTTTTTATTGTCATGAAACTTTTATTGTACCAAAAGAAATGGAAAAAGCTTACAACAGCCTTAGAATATTTTTTCCTTTTAAACAAAATAAATAATTGTAGAACATTTCTAGCACGAACTAAGCATCATAAAAACAATAAATGTACCTTACCCATCTAACACTTAAACACCGAAGTAAAAGGATATTAAATTAAGAAATATCATATAATACATTTCACAGAGTATTACATTGTTAGGTACTCCCAGCGTGGTTTTACTAAAATTGAACTAACTATTCGTCCGTGTGGAGCCGAGTACGTATTAGTCAAAGCTTTGTGTCGCTGATTTATTTACTCTGCGTTCGCCTTTAAAAGCGGTGGTTGAGCATTTCTATTTTCACAGTGTCGTCATTTCCTTACGAATAAAGAAGTTAATCTGTGTGTTGAGGGAAATACGTTTTAACGATTGAATTAATTGTTTCTACTATTGTACTATTTATTTGTGGCTTTGGTTAGGATTTTAGGTTTCCTTTGTTTGTTCTTATGATTTATGGTTTCTTTTGTGATTCATTTGTTTTTATTGTATAACTAGTGGACCCGGACGCAGCTACGCTTGCTTGAACTATAAGAATATTTTCGCGTCGGTCATATTCATAGTATGCCGCCCGAAGGCTAGGTCATTTCGAATCAGTGACATCCCCTTAATAATTTATTAGAATGTTATACTGTAAACTATAATTTCAATCTAGATAAAATGCTAAAAGTAACTATTATATTTATTTTAATAATGATGAATATCAAAAGCCGCGGTAACGGTCGCGTATCGACGCGACGGTTGTAATTAACATGGCAGTATAAATTGCATGTCAAATTAGAAAGTACTTTTAAATATATTAGTTTATATGTGTAATGTAATGTTATATAGCCTATAGCACTTCTGAAGAATGCAGCTTTCATACAAAACAAAAACAATGTAAATTAGACCAGTAGATCCAAAGATCTTAGCGTTCAAACAAACAAACAAACACTTCCGCTTTATTATATTAGTATAGATATTAATGAGGGGTTAATAAATTTATGTACTGTAATATATAGAATTTGTCATTAATTGTAGCTAAAATTATTGTTTATTTTAGCTAAAACTGTTTTGTTTTATTATTTATTTATTATTTCTGCATTTCATGATATCTGCTTTGGATGTAGAGTTCTGAGGCTCAGTATTGTGCTAAATGCAGAGAGCGAAGTTTACCTGTTACTAACTATGTAGGTATATAGTGTTTATATGATCTTTTTAGGATTGTCCTAAACCTAAGTTCTGATTATCGTAATGTAACTAATTCACATAAAAAAACAATTCCGGAAAACTAATTAATGTTTCTAAAAACGAATTATTTTTTACATAATGTTTCTCATTAATTATAGCAGAAGCAACATATAAAGGAAAAATAAAAAAAACTGATTTTATTATAAGTTTTATATAATTATTGTTAAATATTATAGTTATTAAATGTAATTAGCAAAATGAAAACGGTGGTAAACATTCAAATACAAGAAGCCGATTTTCTTGTTTGTATATAAAAATAAATGTAAAATTAAAATACTTTTATAATCTAATATGGATTATACTAAAACTATTAATTTTTATACGCAATTGACTCCTCTTCTTCCTTCTTGACTGCTTGAATCAAGACTAAAGACATCACAGCGTTGATGACCTAAATACAAAAAAAAAAATAAAGTTAAACAACACTTAATTTTTATATAAATAGTTTTTTTTAAAATTATCTGATTTCATTAAAACCTGTTTCTGTTTTACACTGTTAACGTCAACAAAATAATAAGGTAAGTGATTTAGCACTCAATTTCATTTTGTTTACCCCTTAAAACTGTTCACAGCGGTTTACCGCTTTATCTCCCGTGAAGTACTCTCATAGGTACAGAAATGGAATCTGCATCTCCTGCACTGCATTTCATCCCAGTATCCAGACACTGTACCCATTTGCATAATAATACTTACGCAAATCATGCAAGCAGCCAGAACAATGCCTGCCAGCCACCCCGTTTTGCCTTCCAAATACCAGGTGAGCTCGTCAACACAGCCGTGGAAATATGCGTTGCCAGTAACAGAATCACGGCATTCAGATGGTAAAGGCTTGTTGAGATTTAGATAATCCATTGCGCCGTCGGCCCCGCAACAGCCGATCTGGTGAAAAAATATTTATGGAAATGCTTGTGAGAAATTTGGTTGAAA
The DNA here is from genome assembly GCA_013403645.1 of Heliconius nattereri. Taxonomy (NCBI): domain Eukaryota; kingdom Metazoa; phylum Arthropoda; class Insecta; order Lepidoptera; family Nymphalidae; genus Heliconius; species Heliconius nattereri. The sequence continues at coordinate 3,341,873 of JAAIXI010000236.1, forward strand.
AATAGTTTCAGGTTTTTTCGTCTTAGCAGGATAGGCAGATGGACTTCATTTCGTTGATGCTTTATGTTTGTGCGAGTCAGGAAAATGAAGTGGCTATTTTAATATAGTCATTCTCTGTGCGGGAATCGACCCTACAACTATCACGTTTACAGTCAAATGGTGTCTCATTATTTATATGTACATTTGTGTATTTACTTCAATTTCATTTGCAAATTATTTTTGTTATTAAAATATCTAATATTATTTACCATAACATACACTAATACCTTAAACTAAAAAGCTGCTTCCTAAAAATATCTTATCAGGTTTAGTTTTCTAGTCACTGTTCTAATAATATCAAACAATTATGTAGACTTTGATAATTTCTTTAACCGATTTAGTATTTACTTACAAGTGTTGTATCAATTTAAATCTGATTAAAATATATGAAGTCTATTAACTCGAATCGAACCCTCAATCATTACGTTTACAAGGCTCAGAAGGCTCAAAAACGTAATCAACTTGATTAAAAAAATAGTGCCTAATTACTACCAAATCTCCAACAAACAGGTGAAAATCAAAACGAATCGGATGTTGCCAGCACCAGATTTTTGCTCCAATATTCAATTGCACATCGAACCGTACGAGCCGCCAGGGTCATTTGATTAGTACCGACGTTTCTACCTCGCTTCAACTTCCACTTCCCATTTGCCGAATGAGTTTTGGGCGACGTTTGATTTTCACCCGATACTTCAGAAAACATTGGCCAGATAAAGAACTTTATGGGTCAGTTTTATCTAATCGTGTATTTTTGCCCTGGTGGTTGAAGGTAGAGTAAATAATGATTTTGGGAACAAAGATATTGAAGATTTTGTTGGAATAGTCCATTTTTTTATATTAATCTGATTTAAAATGAGAGGGAAAGAGGGAACCAAGAGCTCAGACACTTCGTTCCCCACTTTCCTCCAAGTTTTCAACCATTGCAAAAAAACAGGCCACCTTATTTTGTATGCAAAAGTGTCATTTAATACATAAAAGACTTAAATTACGTGAGTTCTTACATACCCCTTCTTGCACCATCCGAAGAATGGTCCTACTTCCTTCGTGCTGAGGATTATTTATGAGTCTTACGATGACATCTTTAATGAGAGGCTGGATGCTTGAGTCGTAAGTCGAAAAATCCAAAACAACACACGCACCGACTAGGCCGAATACGAATAGTGCTATTTGCGTTGCTATATACTAGAAAGTAGAAAATTGTGCTGTTGGGTTACGTTTCATTGAACATATAATATTAAGTATTTTTTCAGCTTCACGCTGTATCCTGCATATGAGCGGGATAGGCAAATAGAACCTGGTTCTAAGACACTCCGCTCTCGACTTTTGCTTAATTTTCAAGGCATTGCGTGTTGAACGGCGAATCTCAACGCTGAGCTTATTCGTTTGCTTGTTAGTCGTTACCAGATTAAAGAAATGAAAATATAAATAAATAATAATTTATTTCCCCGAATGGGAATCGAACTACGGTTGTATTTACAGTCACTTGAGTGCACTGTGCCACGTTGGTCTCTACCGATATTAAGTTGTTTATGAAAAAATTATGTACTTTATTGCTTTATAAGATTCTTGAGCTCTATTCTGCTTTCTTTATCAAATGTGACCCCCATTTTCAACGATACTTAATTAAAGACTTAAATAAAAATTCTACTTAAATAGAGACTACTATTTCTTTGAAATCAGAAAACAATTTAGACGTTCTAAGTTTGACTTTTTTATTATATTGGTGAAATATAAGACATAATTAGTTATTAATTGCCCGTAGGTACTTAAAAACAAAATTGTTGATACCTTCTATACTTTTACCTATTGAGACCAGTTATGGCGCAGTGGTCTGACTGTAAACGCCACAAGTTGTAGGTACGATTTCCATTAGAGGTAATACAATATTTAACATTATCACTTCATAGCTATGGTGGCATATGGTGGCCGAAAAATGGGGAGCGGAGTCTCTTAACACTAGACTCCCTTTGCCTACCCTGCTACATGTAAGGTACAACGTACAGTTAAAAAAAAATATAAAACGTCAAGCTTTTTCAATATAATATAAATACCATGAATAGCAGCTGGACATTTTCCATGAGAGCGGACCCGCATCCTAGAAAAGCGACCACCATGATGCCGAGTGAACCGATAAGAATTATATAAATGCCGATGAAATATTTTTGCAGCTCCAATATCCTCATCCACTCGTTGAAGCCCGGTTCTATGCATATCCACAGGCATAGCGCGAATATTGAAACACCAAACAACTGTAAAGGAAATAGACAAGTTTAAATAATACATTTTTTTTTTACTATTCCATCGATGCTAGTAGCGCATTGGGACAATGTCTTGATATTACATGACTTGATAATTTTGGATTTGATTCCCAGTTGGGGGGAATTAATCGCTTCGGTAACGAGATAGAGCGCGACCTTGAGTTTCGCAACTAGACGCAAGTGAAATACAGATACGAACGATATAAATTTTATTTGTTTATTCATTACTTCTTAATTAATTTACGAAATCATTATGGGAAATAAACAATTGACGATTTCGATCGAAGTTACGATAGTTATATATTCGTGTATATATGTACTTTTTCCACCTAAAATTACATTACATTTCTTTTGACAGACATAGTGAAAAACATAACTAAACATAATAAAGTTCAAATAATATCTAGTAACAAATTATTATATTCCACAAACATGACAAAAATTCATTTAAATCAAACATAGTACATCCCGTGGACAGTTATGGCCCCGTTATTCATTTTTAGAACGAAATTTATTCATACAAATGTCGAAACCTTCAATTCGCGTATCTTATAAAGGTAATTTTGACAATATAAATATAATAGTAAAAAAAAATATAATAGTAAAACTTTTTTTATAAAAGAAACATGGCAAACGATAGTATGGGTTGCTTGACGGTAACTCATCACCGCCGCCCACGAAACTGTGTAAGACCAGAATTTTAACCTATGCTTAGATTAAAGATGTAATTCATCTGCATACGCTGAACATATAAACTAAAAACATATGATTTATATATTTATGTATATTAATACTGTACTCAATGCGAAAGTGTCTTAAAAGCAACTTAATTTTTAAGCAATAGGTTCCCAGGTTTCCTCTCCCTGTATAGGATACAGCATGAAACCAAAAAAAAAAGAATAATAATATATTCCAGAAAAAATTAATAGAGAATGTCTTGATACCGGTTCCCTTCTAAATGTAAAAGCTTAGACAATTAGAGTTCAACAGCTTACTTTGAAAATACACAAGCCGTTATTTTCAACCAAGGTTGCTACAGTAGCTTATGCAGCAGCAGCAGCTAACTGAGTTTCCATATTGTACAATCAAACCATTGTACGACTGTCAGCCTGTCACTATAAATGAATGAATGGAAACAGACAGTCGAATGGAAAGTATTGCCTTACTCATCGAGGAGGGGAATGAGATATTTGGTTATCACGTAATTTCATCTAATAGCCTTGTTTTTGCTTCAGTAAATTATATAGATAAAAGTTAGGGCCCTTGCCTCTCATATTTTGTTTACATCGTCGTGATCCCTGATTACTTGTACGATTTATTGCTACGTTATACCTAGCTGCGAGCCAATTTGTGTAATAACAATATTGTTGGTACGTTATATATTTGTATTATATTAATTGGAAGTATAAGATAAAAATATATCAAAAAGTAAGTACGTGTTAATTATGAATGTTCTTCAGAAGAACTGTCGTCAGGGCGGGGGGTTTTCAATTAGAATTGAACATTGTATAGTTTACTTGAAATATATATATAAAAAAATGTTTGCTGTATCTGTCACACTAGCGGGACTGGCGTTCGAAATCAACAAGAACAAATCTTTTAATCTCAAATCCCAATAGGGAATACACAATTATATTTTGGAATTTTTCTTCTCTCTACATATTATAACTGCCTTCTCTGACCACAAACGAAATGTGAAATTATCTTTATAATTAAGATAGGAAAGTGAAAAAAAAATGTATATACGAGTATCTATTTTTAAAGACGCAAAACGTCCCTTTGTATACAATAAAATTGTAAATTTACCTAGAATACTTCGGTATGCTAGAAACAGCTCGTATAAAACAAAGTATCTGTTCTTTTGACAAATGATCCCACATCAACTATCAGCAAACTTTCTTGCTTTTTTACAAACTTATACAATGTTAAACAATGTTGGCTGTTTTCTTCTTCGTAATAGAATTTTTATTGCGAGCATCACTCGCCAATACTAAAAATTAAAGTCACTGTGCTATTTTCAGAATAGACTAGATAGATTGCTTTTGTTCAGAGTTGTAAAGTTCTGGAATCAACTTAAAACCTAACCTACATTTACTTGATTATTGTGTTATTTTGGCCATAATAGCAAGAGCCTAGTAATGATTAAGCAAATAAATGGAGAGAATTCAAACAATATTTATACTCCATTTTAGTATGACTGAATATTAATTAATCTTTTGTAAGTATCTATTTATTTATTTATTTTTACCTTTACGCTCGATGTTACGGTATCAGAGACAAAGGGCCAATATTAAACATTTAATTCTTCCAAGTTAGATGCGAATTAAAAATCGTCTCGTTTACAGGCTTACGCTTTTGACTATAACAACCTCAATTGTATTACAAATTAATTTATTTACATTGACATATTAAATTACTCTGTAAACGTAACAATATAGCAAGTATGAACATTTTGTAATATTTTAGCTAGCACGTAAACACGAACAATAAACACTTCTGCGAGGCGGCGGCGGCGGCAGCGGCGCGATGTACCGCTGTAATACATTACTAAATACAATTACGCATCTACCATATATACACAGTGGATGTGAGTGGATGTGTTATTGCATCAAATAGAAACGTGCAAATATTTATTACATTAGCCGAATTAACTGTTTGGACTAAGGCTCGTACTTATAAATAGTTCTCAAATCTGAGATCTATCTTGAGATGTCGTTTTTCAGCATCTTAAGATCGCTCTCAGTCTTGAAAGCGGCTTATAAGTACGAGCCTAAAACATTACGCAATGTCTAAGCCAAAACAACAAAACAGTTGTAATAAAGCAAAAACTAAGAATCAGGTCGCTATACAAGCAGCGTGTAGTCTTTCAGAACGCTACATTATCTCACAAGCAAAAAAGAGCCATATCTACGCATCATTATACTTTGTCTGCAAAAACCTTTGTCGAGACAACCGCACTGCTCGCAATCCATTAGGGCCTCGCCAAATGACGCGGAAAGTTGACTTCTACGTTTGTTCGGTCTGCACTTGGAAAAATCTTATAATTCTGGGGCCAACCGCTGTTAATGCTCGAATACATGCTTGTTTTGATAAATGGGCCAATCTGGGAACGAAGCTGGTGAACAAATAAATTTAAAACTAGGAAAAATTATTACCGTCACGTTAAGAAATGTTGTTTTAAAGGGCCTGTGTTGATATACGTGCTTGTATTCTTAAACTGCTACCATTTGATGAAACGACTTTGTTTTTTTATACTTAATGTGAGGCGCGAAGAAGGAAATTTGAAGTTTTCCTCGTTGTAGAAAGAAGCCTTATTTGTGAATTCTAGTAGTGTGTGCTCGTATATTTCTTTATAAATAAATTAAGGCTTACGACGGGGTTTACAACTGTAAATAATACTCAGTGTGTCAAAAAACGAGAGGAAAAAAGATGAGATGAGAATTTATAACGTCGTGTTCAGAGCGTGGCAGTCGGTTTCTTGAATTACCTCGTAAGACATACGGAGGACGTAAAATGGCGAATATTTATGTTGATGCTGTCGAAATAACGACGGATGCTTTTTTAAATACGTATATGTACCTATCATTTAAGATTAATTTAATTTCAACTGTTTTCCTAGAATGTTTAAATAAGGTTGTTAAAAATACAAACACATTTATATGGTTTTACTTTATAATACATTTTCTTTTTATAATTATTCCAATTTTCCAAGCTATATATAGAATATATTATGCGCATTGTAGAAGCGAAAGAGAGACTTTTTGCGATCTTAAAAATTTATAGCATCATAAAAACCCACACCACATTCGTCTGGCACAGAAGCGGTGCTACGGTTCTTAGTACTTATATGACATTACAATGTAAATACATGAATATTTCGGACGTTAAATTTTATATTAAGCCATAGATTTTTCTATTCAGGGAGCTTCAGTGTTAGTATGATATCTCTTCTATAGGAATAGTGGTGAATTCTAAAGAAAGTTTTTATTTTCGCGTTGAGTGTATTGTCAAGAAGCACTATACGGATACTACTGCGGATGTGTCTCGATGTCACTTCCAGTGTAAAGATGTCACTCGGAGTACAGGAACATCGGTGTATCTCCTTGGAGACACCTGTGAAGCTGGAATAATAAAGAGTTTTACAACGTTTCAAAATGGGACTTTTTCTCGCAATTCAACCGCATCGTGCACTTAAGGGATTTGAATATCTTATAACGTCGGATTTATCTATTGTACGCAACTTTCTCAACGGTTTTGTTTCAAATTAAGTTTTTGAACGAGCACTTAGCGTCCATATTTGTTTTTTAAATTTGGCTAATCGTAAGGCGAAGTGTTTTTTTTTTGTAAAATTTACAATTTATTTTAAATTTGTAATTTGATCATATTTCTTGATAAGAGGTGAGGTAAACGGCTTTGAGATTGTTGAAGAATATGTTTATAACATAAAAATTAATATTATCAATAGCTGAAAATATAGAACGAGAACCGTGTTCGCCTTTTTTTTCAGAAATTTCCCATGAATCAATAAATTGTTTTAACAATTCAACATAAAAGGTTAGCGAAAATTGAATTAATTTAATTAATATAACCTGAATATTTTCTGAAGCACGTAATCATCTAATTGAAGGCAACGAAGCAAGAAACTAAAGTTTTTCTGAGTTCAACGAGAGAGTTTCCTTTTTGACGATAAATATTAATTGCGTTTTGCATGGAAAATAGATAGATAGCTGTCTGTATTGAGTTAATTCAATTATTGTCGTCTAAATTTAAACATTACAGAAATTTAGATTGATTGATTTTCTATTTCATTATGTTTTTTGGTTAAATCTGTCTTCATAGCTAACTGTAAGAAGCGATGTAACCGAACCAATTATCCATGTATTATATTAATATGTTTTGTACGAGTTCTTGTGCTCAAAAGGAAAAACCCAAATCAATGATGTTAAATTTTTTAGTATACTTTACAAATGGCAGGGTAGGCAGAGGGAATGCTCATTATGTGTTTAGTGTGCAGAGAATGAGTGAGTGTCTTGTTACTAAAGCGTGATAAAATATTAAATATTTCATTTCCTCGAGTGATAATCGAACCCACAATCTGTCGTGCTTACAGTCGCAGGCTTGTGCAATTCTTAACTATCGACTCTACGTGATAGATACCTACAAAATAACAATATAATTGACTTATCTCGAATCACAATTACAGTGGGTACTTGTATGGAATAGCGAGCTTTCCGAGGTCGATAGATTAATATTGTAATTAAGAACCAATTCGATTATTCTAGTAAAACTATCTCGTCACAAAATGATTACTTTACCAAAAGTAATTTTAATTGGCAACATTATTTATTTGTTTCACGCATTTCTCTGTTCTCTCTTCTATTTCTCGAGTGGGGATTGAATTCCCTAAGATTGTTTTTACAGTTATATTCTGTTCTTCTGAGCCACTATGACCTCTAATGTCTATAATGCTAGTAATCCTGGTACTATACTAGCATATAGCATAGCAATATTGGTTTACGGCAGCTATAAGTTATGATCTCATAGGATGAGCCTCAGTTGAGTAATTGCTAAATGTGTGCTTAAATTAGTCGCAAATTGCATTCAGTGAGGCGTTAGTCAAAAGTTGTTTATAAAGTTGATTTTTTGAGCTACCTGTTCAGTTCTATATGAGACTATCAAAAAACTAGGAAATGTCCTAAATTGGCAAAACATGAAATAAGAAAACATAAAATGTATACCCTAGCCGATGCTCGTGACTGAAACGGAGCCATATGCAGAGCTGGCGTTTTAAATTTGAGAATGAATTCATCTTGGCACGGCACCAAAAGTCAATTATTGTGAGTGACCTCGCGGGGTAACTCAAGCAATTATTTCTCATTTGTGCTGGAACACCTTAACGAGTGTTCAGGTTTGAACGACACTTGACGTTCAGCGTTTTTGGCGTCAGCTCGCTCGACACTCCAATTTATGGTGCTATTACGATTACCATTCGCTTCCGGATTTGTATTCGCGTGAAATGGCAGCAGTTGGAACTGCATACAAAGCTGATGATATGAAAATAAGCCCGTACAAGTACTCATGGATAAATGATTGATATAGGAGTGGGATTTTATCGTGATTAATATTTCTTCATTACATGGGCTGTTATTTTTTATTTATTTTGTTTATATTAAAATAGATTTTTTTTAAATTTTAATATCGCCAAATAAATAAAACATACAACCAATGGATCAATATAAATATTTATGTATGTTATTTCTTTCTTCATGGTGGTAGCACCAATGGTACTTGTTTTAATATAAAATATTTGTGAATCTCATACCTATTTGAATTTATCACTAAAAAAAATATTATTACAATATATTTCTTCTCTTATGACTATAACAATAGTTGATGTTTAATTTTCCTAATTAACCGTGCTTAATAACCGTTGTATCGGGCAACTCGTGTAAGACGATTTACTGCTGACGCCGCGTGCCGCTAATGTTTACTTTAGATAACGGCTAAGGTGCTTTCATAGTGGGGTTTAACTTTTTTTGCTTAAAAATAGTTTTGTTTTACATGTAAATGGAACTTTGGTGTGAATTATATGTAAAAATATATTTAAAAATATTAATAAATGTATATGTATAATATATAGATTTGTATTTAAAAATATATAAATAATTTGCCTTAAATATAAAAAATATATAGGTCATTCTTATTTCATACGGTAAAAATACACAAATTAAGTTTCATTAATGTTAGACCAGTGTGTAAACATTTTACTAATTTTAGTGACTACATTTTTTCAAGTTATTTTTACTCTAAAAAGGAAAAGCGGTTTTAGGTTTTTTTTAAGTTTTCGATGTGGTACTGATTATCTAGACTACTGACTACTGACTAGATCTTTTGTGCTTTACACAATTGATAACATATATCTGATAGATTATACATATTCAAAATATATAAAAACATTATTACTTTTTATTAAACACTTGGTTTATTAAAAAATCACCTAATATGATGAAATTATTTAAATTTTAAACGCAATTTTACCTAAATAATTCACAAATTTAATTAATAATACACTACAATATACAATGGTAAGCAATGAGCAAAGTTATTCTAAATGGACACAGCCTTAGACTACCCCTGTCTAGAAAATTACCGACCCAAGCCCATAATTCGTCTGTCCATCTGAAATTATGTGGAGCATCTGCCTTTTTTACTTTCTTAAGTTTAATTTTGTTAGACCAGTACTAGTAAAATTACTAAGTTCCTGGAAAATTTTTAGTTGGAAATTCTTTTTAAAAATAGTAATGAATTGACGCTATTCAGGCTCAAATGGGATTTGTTTGTAGTGGTTTTGGGTTCAATTCTGATTTGGAGGAACGATTATGTAAAAAAATATAGTGTAATTAATACTAACAGATTTATTCATCCACTGCATAACGTTTGTAAAACATAGAGAATGAAATGATAACTAATAATATAGTTATTAGTTATAATGTAGAATGGACGTATTTACTTGAAACGAAAATGTGCTTATATAAAAAGAGTATTCATTCTCTTATGAACTATTGGAAATATTTCATTGCGTTATATTTCTTATACAGCAGGATAGACATAAGAAAACTAATGTTGTGTCACTCCGTTCTCCACATATCGTTTTATTTTTTCAGATATTGCCTCTTACGTGAGAAATTGTTTAGCTTAAAGAAAAGAATCACTTATAAAAACTACTAAATTATCATATCCATACAGAGTGGAATTGTCATTACCACTTTAAATGAAACCACAGTTTTAACTACTCTATAAAAGCCTGATATAATTCAGAAAACAAATAATTCCCAAAAAAGAAAAAAAAAGAAAAAATAAAATTACCGTTTTAAAATAAAACGCCATTTGTAGATAAAGTATAACATAAAGTATGGATAAAAATTGTGAAATGAAAAAAAAAATCTTACGTCCAAATTTTTGAAGTACCTTAATTAACTTCTTTAATTCTGGGTTTGAAATATTTTACCCTATATGCAGTTTTAGTAAAAGGAGCGCTGCCTCTTCCTGTATATCAATAAATATATCGTGAAAAGCTATTTTTTCCAAACATTGCTCAAAACAACAACGAGAAACAATTTATTCGTCATTATATTATTCACTACATACGTATACATACTTGGAAAGCAGGACGAGTGGCTTATCAACGCGATAAGACATTAGGTCGGCTCTTTATTTAAGTTTTAGGTTATATTATACACACGTTATTAGTTTATATTTAGTTTAGGCTAAATCGTTTTTTTTATATCTTTTTTATGTATGGAATATTAAGTTACTTTTATTATCTATTCTATAACGTCAATAATCTATTTTTTAAGTGTGTAGTTTCTTACTATGTGATTGTAATTTTATCTTAGTCACAATTGTAAATAGTAATGAAAATTAATAATGATTCACTAATGATGAATCAGATTCTTTAGCAAGTTTCACAAAGTACGTTTACGTTTTTAAATATATTTTTAGAAAATTGTTTATATTTAAAGTTAGATATTTTTTTGATATCATATAATTTATGATTTTCTAATAATAAACATAAATCAATAAAATAAAAATATATTTGCTAAAAATATATTAACCATAGTCCACAAAATGCATTTCCAACCGGAAGTAGTATATTATCATAATTCATAGAATGACTGTACAACAGTGAGTCACGACCTTACACCACTGCGCATCTACCGAGCAAACAATTTCCAATTTTGAAGTTGCACTTCTTGAAGTTCGTCGAGCATCTGACCGTAAACACGTAGATCTAATTCGAAGTGAACATACTAAGATAACTAAAAGTGTACGGAACCACTAGTTTCAATCTCAACACTCACCCATAGTACAACATTGAAGCAAAACAAAGTATATTTTATACAGTAAATCTGGGATTCCAGTTTGCCGACAGCCGGGCCCTGGCCGTCTCCTCTACCAACTCCTGGCATGGCACTTTAATATTTCACTTCACAGACTATTTTGTCTCGCAAAACTTATTTAGGGCTGTCCGTTCTCTAACGATTGTATCGGTACTATGGCTATCTAAAAGATAAAGCGTAACGCATAGCTAGGTTATCTATATTTACTGAGATAAAGAACGATAGCATGCATTGCCACACCTGTATTTTGTTTTATATTAGCTGTGTTCCCTTTTTTATTAGAAGGACGCTATAAGGTATATAAGAAACGTAAGAAGATCGGCATTTTATTCAGTTACTTGTTACTTCATATTAAAACAAAGGAAATGTCAACTTTTTTAGTATATATTACGATTATGAAATCGAATTAGTCTGAAAGCGGCGAATAAAAGTGCCTTAACGGGAACGATTTGTCCCAGGTTCACTCTGCATGTCCTGCTGTGTGTGATAGAGTGGCTCTGCATCTGAATTTAAACGTGATTGTGGATTCGATTCCCACTCAGTGTGGATGAATTATTTTCATTTTCTTGTTCTGGTAACAGAGCTCGGTATTCAGGTCTACCTGAGTGGTGGACCCCCAATGTCTTGAAAATTGGGCGGTGCCAATTCCCCCGGTCTATTCTAGTATTTGTGGGATATAGTTTGAGAGTTATAAAGATTATCAAATTATAATTAAATGAATTTGAGAAGCTAAGTAATATTTTGGCCGGTAACTTTTCCAATAAAATACGAATATAATATTTAGACAAAAAACCTACACCTATAACAGTCATGTCAATATGCAGTAACGACGTGCACGGCATTACTTAACTTTTGAACGAGTGCAAATTTTACGATCCACGTGGAGTAGCGCTACTCAACGATTCATCTTGAGCACGCTATCTTCACTATGTTTTAAGTATGAAAGTTCAATAAACTGAAATCCGACTGAAGCATTTCAATCAGGTACTTCAAATATTGGAATAGATTTGTTATAATTTTTGAGTATTTTTATTTTTTTGATAAACGAAAAAAGTCTTATGATTTTTAGTATTTTAACTTTTTTGAAAAGATAAAAAGCAATTAATTGTTTTTTAAATAATCATGATGACATTAATGAATTTATTAGTATGTAGAACAATATTAATGAGTCATATAATTTTCTTTATATATGAAGGCTTCATATTTTTAAAAATCTAAGGTATCTCTATACCTAAGTGCCAAAACACTGCGTCCTCCGCAATAGGGGTGCTATTCGAAACATTGCAAATTTAAGCATGAAATTCAACACCGTTATTCAACTCTTCACATTTCCCAATTCTTAACTATTTTATATAGGCTTGTAATAATCAAAAACTTTCACTTACTTGACAACGTGTAGATAAAAACAGGAAAATATGTTTAAACATAAATATTACATAAACTGAAAATTGAACCTACAACCATCGTAACCACTGTTTATTTCTCAACCATTTCCAGATAATGTTCAACATACCATAAATATTTAAGTTTACCTAATTTAAAACTATATAAGCACATAAATGAAGTTCCTGTGTTCAATGTAGGATGTAAAGTTGTGGTGGACGTTGCAGTGAGTTTGCATCTTAGTTATTTGGTTGGCTGTTTACGAACACTACAAAGGAAGTACGAATTTAAGCATTACAGCTCATACGAATGCCAGACCGGCTGCAATATTGAGATGTTGTATGGGAAATTACTCAGGAACTACTTAATAAACTATTTAAACTTTTTAAGTCCATTTATTATGTTTGTTTACATAGTATATGTGTACGTCGGTGTTTTTGTTCAAATATGGTGTAATTAACATTTTTCTTATATAGTATGTTTCAAGTCTAGATTTTCAGTTTATTTATAACTTTCAGCATTCTTTACTATATTTTTCAGATTCACTTTAATTAATATAATACCGCCTATAGCAGGGCAGAGGAGCCTAGTGGTAAAACACTCCACTTCTTTTTTCCCACTGAATTCTAGAGGCATTTAATGTTGTACTCAACGCCACGCTACGCATGCACACAAAATAAAAAAAATATTTTTCTCTTGTGGGAATCGAATCGAACGAAATAGTATGCTATGTAGAAAATAAAATAATTTCTGTAACAAAATATAGTACACATAAGCTTCGCCTCAACTCTGCAGATTCTAAAAGCGGTATTCCAGAAACTTTAACAACGAATGGCTTGGTGCGCTGCGATAGCAAGACTTGACGACGAGGACCCTGGAGACCCCGCCGATTGCACATATCTGATGCTATGTTCTCTATGACACTGGATTTAACCACGAGTTATAGCACTTTATGAGATTAAAGTTAGGGAGACTATTCTGTTTTGGTTGAAAAAAAAATATAAAGATGAAGCAACTTTTCTTAATTGGAAATAAATATGATTATGGTCAATTTTAAAATTTAATTAGGAGAATCCAAAATTCAGCAGGAAATGGAAAACGGAGCAAAAGATTTTAACACTAGGTTCCCTCTGTGTGTGGAATACAACATAAAGCTAAAAAATATTAACAGGAGAATTATTTAATCATATTTCACGTAAAAGGTGGAATGAGAAAAATAACAAAATAATATATTCAACAAAATACCTTAACCCTTTTGCTATAAACCAATATCAGAAAATTCATTTGGATTCCATTTCGTAGTGACGTACGATGGTAATTTTTTTTTTCATATAATTTAGTAAGGGCGAACGCTTATACCTACATATATCAAGTGTATCGATATGGGCTTCGACCGAAACGTGTTCGAAATCCGATAAACGGATTCAAACTATACAGAAACGGGTGCTGCCCGTAAGCTGTAAACATAAATAAGAAAGATATACGACGTTTTAGAAAATAGCCACGCACGAAACGCCATCTGTAAACCTCACGTTCGAAATGGCATAAATTTTACAATTCCAAAACATTTCAGTTAAATATTTAGTTAAAGAACAGTGGTTAAGCTGAAAACGAGAATTACTTTTAAAACGGACACCCGAGATTTATTACACGGGAAATGGAAAAAACCTTAGCTAACCTAGAGGCAAATATAAATTACATTAGTCAGGGAGCCTGTAAACAAATTGCTGTTTTTAAATGTTTCAAACACAAAGCATTGGTTTTTTTGTTAATTTTGCTTTTGCTCATTGATTTTTTATTTATGTAAGTCATTTTTATATAAAAAATAAGTTTTTGAATAACGTTGAGAGTTTAATTAAAATAAAGTATTACAAATACAAGCGGCCTGCTTACTGCTTCGCCTCTACTACACAATTATTTATTTACTAATATATAAATTTGAAGTCTAGGCAATTTATACAAGTGCAACATAGAACTCTGCTACTCCACTTGTAAAGTTTCAGACATTGGACGGAAAAGTGGGAAACGGAGTAAAATAACTCTATCTCTGCCTGACCTACAAGTAAAGAAGACGAAGGTAAAAATAAAACAATAAGTCTTATATTGGTTAAATTTTTATTATATAATTATAATCTAGTTTAAATAACTTAACCGGAAATAACATTTGTAGAAAACAATATACTGTCAGTTAAGATTAATATAAGAGTGCAGTAATAACCGGCGGTTCCTGTTTCACTTTGAATAGTGAACAGCCACGATGCACTCTCACTTGAAATTAATCAGCAAGAAGCCGTCGCGGTGACTGTTTACAAAGCGTCCTGGTTCCCCTTGCTTCATCATTCTGCTGGTGAATGGATGTAGGGTTGACGCTAAGGAGACAATATACACAGTCTTATATAGTTAGGGTGTAGTTGGAATAAGAATATAGGTTCAATTCGCATTCGGGGGAAGGTATATACCTATATTACAAAAAGCAGTAGGAAAAAATACGTTTAACACTAGGTTCCTCAGGTACAGGTACCTAGGTTACATTAAAAATGCATGTTCAAGTTTTTTTAAATATTTTCAAAAGGAATCCATACTCGGTCATTTGAATATAATGTGTAATTTTCAACATGATACAACGATTAACAATTTCTATGATTGAATTATTTAAAATTGGTAATCTTTTTAAGTATTTATATCCACTTTAGTTTTTAAATAGCTATCCACTTACCTGTGAATAAATAAATGGTTATTGTTTATTCATTGTGAGGTCGCCAAACTAAAATTGGAAGTACATATTGCATTGGCTGACCGCTTTAAATAGTCTATAAATAACACTATTAAGTTTATATAGCTACAAATAAGATAATATAGGTATTACTGAAAGTATTTAATAATAACTATTTTTTAGAAGCAATTTGCATTTATATTAATTTATTAGTAAACAGAATTGCTTAAGATTTCAATAGATTTAACTTGTAATGGATTTCTCCGATGAGTTCACTTCGTGTTTTACATAAATTATGGTGTAAATAATTAGAAAAAAAAAATAAAATATATATTTTTATGTTGATGTATTATTATATATCTTTTATAAAACACTTCCATTACCAAGTGATGGACAGACAACGCAAAAATGAAACTACTTTGAAAGTTGAAATTTGGCAAGGTAGCGAATGTAGAGGAGCACTAAGGCAGAAGTCTTCAAAATTTATACGGCAACAGAAAAAATAGAATTTCGTCGCACGCTTGTATCCCTGCGTAATATTTAAACAAAATACATATAAAGTAACATATTAAGATATGTTACACTAAAATAAACAAATAGCAAGAAGGCTAGCAACCCTAGCACTACGAACAAGGCCGGTAGACGTGAGTAAATAATTTTCCTGATTACCGTGCTGCGTCTTGCTGTAAAGAGAGAAGTCGAGACCTCGACAAAAATATTAAAACCTTTCTTGTTCACTTTTTTATTTCCATCAAAAGCAACTTGACGTTGCTCGGGCAAATTGATTTCCTGTAGAGTTAACAACTACTACGAAATGACGTTGGAGATTGTCGATAGCGAAATCGTTAAATAGTGAATGGATAAGCTACTATTGTAGATTTCGATAGTAGTTTAAGTAAAACACTGGAAATTGTAAATACTCTTTTGCAAATTAAGAGGCGAGGTGTAAACAAACTTAACTAAACGTCGCGTCGTTAGAATTTTAAGTGCACTAGATTGTGTCTTACTCAATAGCGATTTCAATTGCGATTTGGATAAGTTCAAATTAAATACTACGCGATAATTCTTTAATTAAAAATTGTAATAGATTTTTTTGTTAGGTTAAATAAAAAATGTACACCTTTTTTACGCATTTTGATAAATAAACGTGACAAATTTAATCAAGTTTTTAAATTAAAATCTAAATTAATCAGCTTCACGTTATATCCGTCGCACTGCAGGGTAGGCAGAGGAGACCTAGGTTTAAAATATTCCGTTCCCCATTTTCCGCCGAATTCTGGAGGCATCGTGTTAGTGGCGAAACTCAACGCCGCGCTTTACCTGGACATCAGAGCCAAGAAATGAAAATTCTAGTCCCGTTTACAGTCACACACTTATGCCCGTAAGCTATGACTGGCCTGTATTAAATTAAATGAAATAATATGTAGGTTATAGAAACTTTAATTACTTACCGAAGTAGAAAAAAACAAGTCGCCAAAGACTTCATCATCATCATCAAATCCAAACGTCCATACTAATTTCACAATTTGCTTGGAAAAGTCGAAGAATTGTAGAAAAGACTAACGGACAACAAAGTTCCTACAAGGATCCCGTTTTTTTATGAGCTACAGAAACTTAAAATAAATTTCAGATATTCTTAGTCACTCAAAAAATATTAATAAAAAAAATACAACAGTATACAAAACTAAGTGAACGATAAACTCAGTAGGTAGGTACTGAATAAAAAGTGTTTCCCGAAACACTTCACACAGCATTGGAGTGCGCCTCTTCGATTATTTGGCAAACACTTTAGCCAGCACCCAGCAGCGCTCAGTAAATACACCATAGACAGGATATTACAAAGATTCAATAACAGATAAAATTACCATTAATATCATTTTAGCCGACTGGACTGTATTATGACATAGACTGTAATTTACCTTTGTTGTGAAAAGCCTATAAACATAGAAGTGTGGGTTCGAATTTCGTTCTTAAAAATTATTGTAGTATTTTATATCATTATCGTCCATCTAGTCTACTAATTAACACCGACACGTGGTCGTGGTCGTGAGTGATTTTCGTCCGTACTTTTTCTAAATTATTACCTATATTTGTTTATTTAAATTTTTCTACTTATTACATATAAATACATACTCGCACATAAAAAAAAACTGCAAGTTCTATATATTTCTTCTCCCTTCTATCTTATTTACTAAGAATATAAGCACAGGTGGACGGCACAATTAAATTGTGCAGGTAGAAACATCCGAGTAAATGTAATAAACGAGTCGCCTCCAACCAAATATTTAGAGAATTGCCCGTGGCCACGACGCCGGCGATTAATCCATACTGATTTCGATACAGTACAAGTTAGTCGTAGTTGGCTATTTTAATTTTAGATAATAATTATGCTTGAGTGCTTGAAATCGATATTCGTTATCTTTGTTGCGCTAGTTAAATATTTCGCACGTTTTCTGTTAGGGTTCCGTACCACAAAACGAAAAATGAAACTCTGAGAGTTTGGTAAAAACAAGATGTTAGATTTTCTCTCCGATCTATTATTTCTATTTATATATAATACTTATATATTTCGAAACCCTTTGTTTTGAACACTTTGCTATAATCCATGGCCACGGTCAAGCAATTGTTCATATTTTTCCGTCCGCACCATCCTATAACCTGAGACGTCAATTTACGCGTGGCTGACCGCGGGACAGTAAACGTATTCGCCGCCCGCCCCTCGCCCTCGGCGCCGCCCTGATTCTATTAACGCAGCAATTTCAATCTCCTACGAATGTCTTACGGGTTATTTCTTGCTATCTTCATATGTATGTGGTCATCTTATATAAATATATCTTTTAATTAATTTAGGTCAGGTTAATAGGTTAATTCGAAAATAAATTTTTGATAGAACATATTTATTTGTTAGATAAATTTGTATATCTATAAATTCTTGCTTTATTAACTTTCAGTATAAAAACAAATATATCTTTTAAAAATATTTTCAAATTTTCAGCTCCATCACCTAAATCCTAATAAAGATAAGATAAGAAATAAACATATAAAAGGAAAAGATAATTTTATATTGTGTTTTTATAAAGACATTCATACCAGAAACTCCTGATTTCAGAAATCATCCCAAGAAAAATACCAAACAAAATAAAAGAAAAACTTCAGCAACACTCGTAAATAAAACCTTTACAATTGATTATAGCCCGAATAACTCTAACCGTAATTTAAACGATAAAATTGGAGATGATATTACAATAACATTTCGTCCCACGAATCGGATCTTGGCTTTCCCAAAGGAAATTTACCATTCATTCCCGAATTCGACGTCAAACAATTCCCGGCATCTCTGTCGACTTGTCTTTATAGGGCTATCGGGGTCTGTATTTTAGCAAAAACATAATCAAATGATATAAATTGTTAAATATTTACTTGTTACCCTTTTGGGTTGGTAAGTCGTTTGAGAAGGTTTAGTACAATGTAAGAATTAACCAAGTAGCCAATTAAGTTATGTTATTAAAAATATAATATTTGTAATATCACAGAAGGGTTAGGGTATAAAAATAATCCCAACATTTCTCGCTTTCGAAAAATTTTAAGAACTTTTCTTGGCTTCCCTACATTCCCCCAGGGAACCCTACATGCCATATTTCAGCTCACTACGCTCAATAGTTTTGGGCTTAGCGTTGTCTGTCAGTCTTTCAGTTAATAACAGAAGACGATCACTCAGTTTTATATAAGAAGACTCAACAAAAAAATCAAAAAAGTAAAAGTTATAAACATGGATTTAAATAGTGATTCAAATCTATGTTTGTGATTTTAACTAACGGAAGTGGCATCTTTCATCTTGTTTATATCTCAAGTTCGTATTATCTCTGATTGTTTCTAGCCATAAATATCTAAATTAAATTCCTTCACACATAGCATTTGACTAAGCTTAATACGATAGGTAATTGTCGCGTTGCTCTAATGCATCTGTTTGCCGATGCGACGTAACGCAAACACAGCCGCTGAAACTTATGCATCGGTGCATATCGATTTGGGTGCTATTTGCTTAGATACTTATTACAGGTGCTACGTTCTAAAGCTCAATTGTTAAGATTAATTACAGTTAATTTGTTTTATTTTTATATTTTTAGGGTTTCGTACTTAAAAAGGTAAAACTCGAGTCCTTATAGAATGACTTTGTAGTCTGTATGTCGGTCTGTCAAAACCATTTATCTCAAGATCGCGTGGAAGTGGAAGTTTCATTATTCCAATAAGGTCATCAATAATATTTAATGTTATATCTTCTATTTTTTCTTGCTTATTCATCGTGCTGATTAAGTGTAGTTAATATATTTTCACTATATTTTTCTTTGTTATTGTTAAGCCATTCCTATTTATTTATGCTAGGAACTGCCTGAGTATGCTTAATCGCCCGCTCTTACTGCTAATCCGTATTTGTATTGTATATATTTGTGTTCATAAAAAAAATCTCAAGTATCCGCCGCTCGAGGCATGCCATCTTGAGTGGCAGAACTCAACGCCACACCTTTCCGTGTTACCAGAGCGAAAAAATAAAATTATGAAATGAAGTCTTAGCTTATGAAATTTACCGATATTTTAATAGTAGTGCTTAAATATTTTAAATAAATAAAATTTTAAAACAATAGAGTAAGTCATACATATAACGTTATTATATTATATGTATTTCGTGAAAACATTAATTATTTACCACTTCAACGGCTAACCACACTGCTCATCCCATCATATAATGTAGGTTAGTGGTAATTGAACAATCACTTTTTACTATTTAAAAAATGGGTGTGGCTTTGTCATAGATACGGCAGTGAATTATACGTGAATACGTTAATGTAACGGGTTATATGTTTTAAATAAATCAGCTTCACGCTGTATCCCGCACACAATAGGGTACGCAGGGGGAACCTCACTTTCTGCTGAATTCTGGAGGCATTGCATATTTAGTGGCAGAACTAAACGCCTTGCTTTTGCCTCGATACCAGAGCAAAGAAATGGAAATATAAACGTAAATAAATATTTCACTTCCTTGAGTGGAGATTGAACCCATAACCGTCGCGTTACAGTCACACCCTCGTGCCGCTGTGCCACGACGGTATGTTTTAAAATAAGAATAAAAATTACTAATCTTATACACAATCGACAGATTTTGACGATAGCTGACGATTAAAAATTAAACTGTCATCGTAGCTTCCCTGAGTCAAAAGTTATACGTATTGCATATAAGGATCCTTTACCTGCATTTTAGAGGATAAACTGATAGGACATATTATATTTGATAAAACATAACAAGACTTAACGTAGT
Source organism: Heliconius nattereri (assembly GCA_013403645.1). Lineage (NCBI taxonomy): Eukaryota > Metazoa > Arthropoda > Insecta > Lepidoptera > Nymphalidae > Heliconius > Heliconius nattereri. Next base: position 3,362,480 of record JAAIXI010000236.1, read on the forward strand.
GTAGTACTATAAAGAAAAATCTTAAATTAATAAGAGGTTACTTTCTTTTTAGTAATTACATATTAATAACGTAATATATTACGAAAACAAAAATTTTGCAGTGAATTTTCGTGTATACAAATTCTCAGAACACCACATTCACAGTAATTACAGCAAGCTGAATGAACTCTACTCGATTATTCAATTTTGGACGTTTCTGATGGATGCATGTTTCGAAAGCCGCGCTTTACCCTTTAGCTGTGAACAAATATTTATGGAACCAAAGCAAATATTTGCAATGTAAGAAAATTAAACCTACCAAGCCCTGTATTTATATATGAAGGCCGTCATGGCACAGCGGCGTTTGACTGTAAACACGACGTTGCTAGATCGATTACCAATTAGGGGAATGTTAAGATTAAATTTATTTTCGTTTCCCCCCTCTGGTATACAAGTGCGGAGGTAACTTACGCTATCCATTAATATACTCGTATGTCACGTAAATTCGGCGGACAGTGGAAAACGGAGTATCTTAACATAAGGCACGTATTGGATGGTAGAATTTAATTTTGTGCTTGTCTTACCAGAACGGATATAAATACGATCGGAGGTCGAATCGAATATATTCGCGTTTACAGTTCGTAGCTAGCCCATTTCACTAAGAGGGCCTCACACTATCCATACCTATATTATAAATTCGAAAGTAACTCTGTCTGTCTGTCTGTCTTTTACGCAATCAGGGCTAAGCCGTTAATTTAATTGTGATAAAATACTCATATAGAGATACTAGGGGGTCTCGGGATGAACATAGGATACTTTTTTTTCTCACATTTGTAATATTTTCGATAAATATCAATATATGAAAATACTTTGACATGCAATTTATTCCGCCATGTTTATAGCAACCGCCGTTGCTAAGCAACGATTTGCAAAGTTTGTTGTTAGAAAATGTCACCCAAAATAAACTTGGTTAGCGCATACATGGCGCGCGCTGATATAAATTTGTATACATTAGCAAAAATTAAATGATTTCTATAATTCAATATTCATCCTTATGAAAATAAATATAAAAGTCACTTTTAGCATTTCATCTAGATTGAAATTATAGTTTACTGTATAACATTCTAATAAATAATTAAGATGTCACTGATTCTTTTCGGAATGACCTAGCCTACGAGCCTATGACCGTCGCGAACGGGCAGACGACTTTAATGGTTTTGTAAATTTTTATATATTTTCGAATTACTGTTAATTTTTATGTAATTATTCGCTGCTTATAATAAATATATCTCAGTCCGGTTATCTATACCGATGTTATACACTTAAAATATCGTAATTTTAATATGGGATTTTATTTAATATTGTTTGCAAAAATTAATAATTATTTAATATAGAAAAATGTTTAGTAAGCCCGCACGGCAAGTTTTAGGTACTTTTTCTAATATTAAGAATTTCCTTTAGTTACTTTTACTTTGTTTGCTCATTTCGGTTACTCAGATATTTTTTCTTATAGTAAATCTGCACTTATTAATCTTTTTTAACTTATTTTAATTATTTAGGCATATATTTTTTTACAAATTCTATTGAGAACCGAAAATAATTTCATAAATATATTTAATAAATATAGTTAGTTAAATCGTATAGTTCAAGCGGGCGTAGCCGCGTCCGGGCCCACTAAACATAAATATTTTACGTAAAATTGAAAGGTCAGTAGAACAACGGAATAACGCCTTACTTTGTAATTTATCAATATTTTCTAAAGGTCAAGAATAACGTAGGTTCTTGAAAAGAACCAATAACGATATAAATATAGTCCACTAATAGTATTCCCAATTGTATAACAATAAAGGTTAAAAGTCGCTAACTAAACGGTATTTCTATGTTTTTGTTTTCGGAAATATACTAAACCTATTTGGTACACACTTATATTTGTAGTTAGTTTAATACAAAATGAGTGTTTACGCCCGTAAGCTTACATTTGTCATACTTCCAACGGGAAGGTTAAGGTTAACGCTAAAAGCCAAGCTAAAAGAAATACGGAAGGTTTATTAAATAGGTATACCTTTCATGTAGAGTGTGTATTGTGTACATTAAAATTAGTAAACAATATCCGTCCATATGTCTACAAAAACAATAATACTAATCGAACGTATAAATTTAAATACAGTCTCGTAAAACTCCATCCCTCTTTATTACTCCAGTTCTGAAAACCGCCCGTCTAATTCCAACCCAATTTTTATGTGCACTGAAGCAAGCTTCTTATAATGGCATCTATTCAATCGGTATATCAGTGTTGTCCTTTATTTATTAAGAAAATATTTTATTTTGACATTTCGAAATATTGGGGAAAAAAACTTTTTTGTTTTAATGTTGACTCTGTTATAAATTAAAATAATTTATCGTCTAGGTGGGAATCGAATACACAACCGTCGTGTTTATGTCAAACTTTATGTCGCTGGGACATGAAGGTCTCGAAACAGTGAATTATATATTTTTTGTATATTATAATGTACATAGTACAATGGCAGTGTAGTGCTAATAATTATAATAAAATATATTTATATGAGGTAGTGCCTGAGCCTCCAGAATGCAATGGTAAATGGGGAACGGAGTGTCTTAACACTAGATCGCTGCTGCCTACCCTGTTGTGTACGAGATACAGCGTGACACAAAAACAATATTTATATGGACTAAAAATATATATATTTATATTAATTAAAAAAGTGTATTCAAAATCCTAATTCAAGTAGCTCTCGTGCGCGACTTAACTTAATATATGCATCTAGCTATGAATAAATATTCTAATCATGCCGTTTTAACGAACCGAGCTCTCATACATTTTTGTTGATATTGTGCTACAGTGGATAAGGTGCTAATCCTTAAAATAATATAGAGACATTTTGAATGGACGACTTGTTTTAGAGATGATATACCTATGAAAATATTTGCGGTAAAAATTGAAAAGCTGCTTTATTAAAGTTTTAATTTAGAATTTTATTTTAAAAAATATACTTTTTTCAAGTGTTTTCATTATATTTCTCAATATTGTTAAATGTATTTTATATAGTGTAGCGTGGCGTGAAGTTCAGCTGTTCACTACGCAATGTTTCGAAACTGGGCGGTATTTCTTAACATTTACTTTTAAGAAAACGTATAAACATTTTAACGTAGCGGGATTTGGACCCGCACATCTTGGAAACCGTAAACCATAGTAAACGTATAGCTTAGTGGATAGAGCGCTTGGACAGTTTCCATAAGACGCGGGTTCAGATCCCGCGTAGGGAACTATTATTTATATTTATGGTTTATTAAATATGTGCCTCTTACTTATATATTTCAATACTGTAATTTATTTATTTATCATTAATATATACATTTACTAGATTTTTTTATTTAATAGTAAGTGTTCGTATTTAGTATATTTATATATATAATAATATGCACTTATCCTTAAATAATATATAAAAAAAACAAAAAAAAACAACAATAATAGTAACATAAACTTAAAGAATACTAAAATAAAATCCCTAGAAAAAAATGTGAATAACGTAAAACAACGAGTAAATAAAATATCTTCACACTAATCCCATGATTACTAAGTGACACTACCAGTTGATCTTATTCCGTACTATCCTATAATGTTTCTAATAACTACCCTACATTTCATTTGTCAAGAAAAAAATATCTTAAACCTAACATTTACGCCTACCCTCTTGTGGAGTTTATGTGCTTTAAAATAGACTTTTTATTCAACTCACCTTCAAATTTTTATAGTTTTTCTAAAAAATATTTTTCTTTCCTAAGTGTGGAATAAGACTTTAAAAATGTTAAAAAACACAATACAAAAGCTATAGGAAATTAGCTCTACACTATATCTGTTGTTCCGCGGTAAGCAACCCATATACATGGCACATCAATAAAAAACATCATAAAATATTTACCCCATACGTGTTGTCCATTGACGGCGCGTTATAAACTTTATGAAGTTGTTAACTTTTATATCGACGATATTCAAGTTCGAACACTCGCAGTAATGCCTGCAATAAAGTGTTTTAAGAACTTCTGATTCTATTACTAACCAGTAGAAGCTAAGACCTGGACTTTACTAGTATCTAGGACAGTTAACTGTGTGGCCAGCTAAATAGATAGTTGTGTGTTTAACTCTAGACGGTCTTAAACTTAAATCGTTATCTGGATACGTATGGAATATTAATTGTTTTGTTTTGTTTTAATACTTGTGTTCTATTTACGAATTTTATTGATTATAGTTGTAATTAGATAACAAAGTGGAGGCTTTGGTGATGCAGTGGGAATGTGTGACTGTAAGCGCGATGGTTGTTGGGTCGATTCCCGTTCAGATTGTTTTCAGTTTCTCGCTTTGATAAACAAAGCGCGAAGTTGAGTTCTACCGCTCAATATTTAGGTTCCCTCTGCCAAGCATTTTTTTAGCTAAAAGCTAAAAAAAAATATCGGGCATAAAAAAAACATAGACTCCAAAAATATGATATGTACAAACTAATACTGAAAAATATAAAGGTGAAAAGTATAGAAAAAATAGAAAATATTTATTATTTAAGTTGTGTAATCAAAACATATTTTGCAAAAAGAAAAAAATTAATCATTTTTTTAATATTTTGGGGCTCTCATTATTTACGCATAAAATTGTATTGACTGCCACGCGATAGCTGTAGATTCGATCGCCTTTCGGGAGAATATAAATTCTTTCTCTTTTCCAGGTGTGGCAAGGAAGGCACTTCGTTGGTCACCCAATAAAAGTCTTCAAAATTTAAGATGTAGATTTAGTGATGATTTTAGATAGTTCATCATATGCAAAAGACATCGTACCGTAAATAATGTTACTTCTTTCTTCTTTTTGTAGCTTCAAGAACCTGAGAGCCTAGTGTTAAGACACTTTGTTCCCATTAAAACACTTCCGTTCACCACTTTCACGTGTTGAGTTGCGAAAGTCAATACCGCCGAAAGTCACCTTCAATAAAAACAAAAGCAAAAACATTACAGGACAACCAAAAGAAACAAAAACATATTTTCCGCCAAATAAAGCTACGTAGAAAGCGATACCTATCCAACAATCTTATATTTCAAAAAATAATAAGTTATTATTTGTGGTATTATTGTCCTCTATATATAAATAAATAAACATTAGCTTGCACAGTTCCATAGTATCGTTAGGAATCGGCCACATAAATCCAGTTGGGCACTCTTATCGCTTGACACGTGATATATTAGAGCGCGTTCCCATTATTACGGCACTTTGGAAAGAAAATCGTAATACCATTTACGCTTTTCACATATGCAATCTAAGCCTGAGTTTGAAATTTTAATTTAAATATTTTATTTTTTTATTATTTAATATACTTTTGTATTTTATATAGTATTAGGGGCTCATTCGTGCGTCTGTAGGACGACAGTTGTCGGTTTGGTTCGCACTCGGTAGATTGAAATATTTAATTATTTTTACTCTCTCGCTTTGGTAACAAGGCAAAGCGCGGTGTTGAGTTCCACCATTCAACACGCAATGCCTCCAGAATTCTGTGGAAAATGCGAAACAGAAGCTTCTTAATTGAAACAGAGTGTCCAAGTTTCCCCTGTCTACCCTACTATGTTTTAGATACAGCTAAAGGAAAAATACAATTAATATACCTATATTTACGTCTAACTGAGATAGGCTTTCTGTATTTCTTCTATCAGTCGGCCTACAATAATGCGAACATACACTTATTAGTTCGGTGACTTTTCGAACAAGGTTTTATTATACAACACTAACGAGCCTAATTTATCGTATACGACATATCGCTTTTTGCTGCTTGAGACATGAGACATAATTTATTTCTACGTAATGTCTTGTTTCCATTACTTATTGTTTACAGGAAATGAAGAATGAATTAAGCGACAGAATATGTCAATATTTTGTATGAAACTATTAATTAGAAGTGGTAAATCAAGAAAACATCATGTACCTATACCCAGCAGTAGTTATATAGAATTTGTCAAAATTTTGATATACAAAATCTATATTATATATTTTTCATATATTTTTCTAATTTTAATATATTGCGTAAAACACACTATTTATTTAATTTTTGTGAGAAGATATTACAAGTTATGAATCATAATACACACTGAATAATATAATTATGTAGATTATTTATGCTTATTAAGATTTTATAAAATCATAAATATTGTAATCGTATAATCATATTTAATAAAAAAAACACTACATAATATAAAAAATAAGATTTAAATAAAACACTCTGTTTTCTAACATCCCAAAATAATACAAAGTGCAGAAACGTAATCACTAAAATTATACTCTACGCATTATTCACTCCCAATAAATCGTATCTTCATGCATTAAACATTGAGAAGCTCTTAAATAATAAGAAAAGTTTCGGGGTTTTCGAAGGTACCATTGTTTACGTCTAAGATAAAAGATAGATAAAAGTGGTATACGCGAAGATTGTGTAATTATAAATTTTTTCAATTGAATTTTGAAGCAATCAAATTGAAGCAATTAATTTAAGAATTGATAACTTTTAATTGAAATATTTTCAGTTCTTTACTTTTTATTCATACCTAAATAACGAGACCTATATAACGAGAGAGACTCCTAGACGAGCGCGACGTTAAGTTTCACCTCTCACAACACAATGTTTTGAAAAGTAGACGAAATGTGGGGAACGGAGCGTCTTAACAGCGCACCCTGCTATATGTATACAACCGAAAAAAAATCTAGTTACAATTTCGATTATAATATCTGATTCTTTCATACATAATTATTTTAGCTAAATGTAAGTATTGAAATAATTATTTAAAAACCATAATAAATATTGTAAAGTCCTTCCAATCCTTATTCCATGGGTATTCCTTAGATGTTGAGATTGGAAAGGCCCATTTAGTTGGCGTAGAAAACATTCACCGCTGTGACGAAAAAGCTTGGGGTCTTTGTCTCTACAGTGTTATTTTCTTGAAAGGTACGCTATACTTATATAAAATATGCTTTAGCGTCAATGAATTTTAAATTCGGCTACCCACCCGTTTGATATATTAAACTATATATTTTATAGCAGCTGACAGATTATGTTTTATTGTAAAATATATTTTTTTACTTTTTATATTTAATAAAATTTTAGGTGTAGATTTATTTTTTAATTCTTCGTTCTGGTGTCGAGATACCGCTACTGAACATGGAGGCATTGCGCTCCAGAATTAGGTGGAAAATTGGGGAACGGAGTGTCTTATCACTAGGATTCCTCTGCCTGCCAGAGACAGTCTGCCTTGTGTGCGGGATATACCGTGAAGAAGAAAATGTTAAAATATTTTATTTTATAGTTTGTTTAAAAATATTACTATAATATAAGTAAATATACTATAATGCTTTTACAAAACTAAATATTTACAAATTGCTTTCTTTAATAATACTAAATTATAAGCTTTTTGTGTGAAAGCTCCATTGCAAGTTGAATCTATATTTTCACTTAACCCTGACCATAGACTTCGAATATAGACGCAGTATTCCCTCAAGATGAGCCCCACACTTATCAGGATTACGTTACACCGTACATATTGAATATCGATGAAAATCAAAAACGATTTTATACTTGTTGTAAAATGTGTATAAAAATGGAAAGTATATAATTGAATAAAATAAACATTAAGCGAAACGAAACAAATTTTCAAAAATGTCAATGACTATCTAATTAATATTTAAATGTTTTGAAATAGGTAACTTTAAAATTAAAAGAAGAATTATATATCTGCGTATACCTAATAATTAATTAATTCTAAAATAGTCCAGAGCTCACAGTTTATCCAGGTTGCAAGCTTTAATCGGATTTCAGCAAATCCATTTACTTTAATTGAATGGCGGAAGACAGTTGTCACAAACGAGCAATTGTGTTCCCACCACTGCTGATTGCTAACAGATGAAACCATTGTTTTTTATGAATTAAATAAATATTATATATATATATGAAATATTTATGTTAAAGGGCTTATGTCCCTTACGTGTGACTGTAAGGGCAACAGGTTGTGCGTTCGATTCCCACTCGAGGAAATTAAATATTTTGTACATTAATTTATTTCGTTCTGGTGTCGTGGCAAAGCGTGGCGTTGAGTCATTCAAAATAGGTGGGCAGAGTATTTTAACACTAGGCTCTCTCTTTCCTGCTACATGCGGGATACAGCGTGAAACTGAAAAAAAATATATTAAGTTATCCTGAATATCTCTAAAATGTATTTCAAAAACGTATATACGTATATTATAGAGCGTTCATTTCACCGATTACCTGAGCTCCCTCGGGGGCGATAGATCGTTATCGCTTATAAATCGCTCAAGCTTATCGCGTACAGTCGCGTTCAGTAGAATTTGAAAAAGTACTTATATATAACACTGTTGGGGTAGCTTTTCAAAAAGGTACGTACATTTAACACTGTTAACACAAAATCTACCCCAGATTTTTTTGGTGGTATATAAAAGTGTAGTGCCGTAAGTTTAGCTTTGATTATATTAACAGAATGAAAATTTAAATTATTGGCGGCAAAGTCGAAAGAAAAGTATTTGAGGACGGACAACGGAGTGTTTAATGTTAAAAATATTTTTGTTTCCGCGTAGTGCTCATCAAACAATTTAAATTCTTTTCAACACTCAATGTTTCTATAATAAGAGGATTAAGTAATAAACACGTACTAGATTTTTGCACGACATATTTAATAAATGTAAAAGAACTATTAATATAATATAATATAATAGACAATTTTTATACCAATGTGAGAATTTGTATTTTACGTAACAATGTGCTTACACACAAACTACTACCAGGAGAAAAGTCCTACCCACTAAAACCCAGTGAGAACCCTCTCCGCCTATATGAGATGGAGTTCACAGAAGTCCAACTCAACCTAACTACACTTAATTTGATAAAAAGCTTTAATCAAAAGTTCTGGTATTTGTAATGTATGCCGCCTAACAGGGCCAGTGTGAACCGCAGCAGATGTCAAACACAGCTTTGCTCTTTCTAGTCTACATGTTACAGATATGTTCCTAGAGACAGTTTAAAATTGTAACCAGCAATGGCATGAATAAAAAAATAAAGATTTATACATACCTACATAATACATATATGATTAAATGAGGTCGTCGTAGCGCAGTGGCGTAGGGGAGAGTATGATTATAAGCGTGTCGGTTCGTTTCCCACTCGGAGGAATGAAATCCATACCTATATTATAAATTCGAAAGTAACTCTGTCTGTCTGTCTGTCTGTCTTTTACGCAATCAGGGCCAAACCGTTAATTTAATTGTGAGAAAATACTCATATAGAGATACTTTTTTTTCTCATATTTGTAATATTTTCGATATATACCAATATATTAAAAAACTTATTAATTTGACATGCAATTTATTCCGCCATGTTTATAACAACCGCCGTTGCTAAGCAACGATTTGCAAAGTTTGTTGTTAGAAAACGTCACCCAAAATGAGCTTGCTTAACGCATCTCTCTATTGAAAACTGAAAATAATGTCATAAATATTCGTATAGTTCAAGCGGGCGTAGCCGCGTTCGGGTCCACTAGTATTATATATTTTCATTTCTACGTTCTGGTGACGAGGCCAAGTTGGGCGTTGAATTCCGCCACTCCAAACACAGTGCCTCCAGACAGCGGGCAACGGGAGTGTCTTAATACAGACAGAATGTCTTAGCATTGGGTTTCTAGGTTCCCTCTGCTTACTCTGCTATGTGCTGCATACAGCGTGATATTTTAAAATTCTTATATAGTAAGTATACTTAGTATTAAAGTTAACAACAACAATTTTCGCTAGAATTAATGAATTGACTCTAGAAACGAAATATGTCAACGAACTCATAGTACCAAAGTAGGTACCTACTATTTCTGTATTGTAAAGTTACTTTTAAATCATTAAGAGTTCGTTGCTGGTTAAAGCAAAATAAACGTAATACAACGTATTCTGAAAAGAATACAATATTAATCTCCGTTAATTGCATCTTGGATATGGTAGTAATTAACTGGGATTCAGCCTTTTCATTGAAAATTGTATTTTAACATAAAAATAACAATCTTATGTTATTAATCATTCTCCGTGTTTTACTATTAGATATAATATTTGCTAACTTTAAGTTACAAAAATAATAAATTATTAATGATTTACATAAATAAAACCAGTTTTTGTAATATTTAAAAACCAAACAATTTCGTATTGAAATTTAAGTGTAGCAAAATTTAACCATCTATCTACGAGTTTAGAAAAGAATAAAATTAATTAATCAGAAATATTGCAAACAGCATAACATATTAAACCATAATAGATGTACTATAAAGCTACAATTTATACAAAAAAACACTAACACTATCGAAAAAAGACCAAATATTTATCGTTTTTTAAGATTAAAGTATTTTAAAATATGAAACCATACCCTTCGACGCTGTAGTAACATCGCTTACTTATTTTGTAATTCGAATTCATTCAATGAGTTTCTTATAACATTACTATTCTTAACAATATAGTCGCCAGTAAAATTCAACCTAAAAACGAGACAATTGTATGGCCTCGCAATAATAAGATTACTTGGATAGGTCGATTAAGGGATAAAATTTAGTTATTTATTGATCCCTTCTTTACGAAATTGGGACGTGGCTAATAGTCCGGTCAATATAGACATTTGAAATAACAAAAATTCCCGGAGAGCCAAATATTGGTGGAAACCTATAGTTTGCTATTACAAATCAAGTTTTAAAAGTCCACATCGATCCTATGTGTACTTATAAAGTTATTCGAGGTCAAAGGTCAAAATTTGAGGTTCTTTGGATTTTACTTGAAAACGGTAAGTTTTATCGAAAAAAACTTCAAACCAAAGTTGTAGATCTTAAAATTATCTACAAAAATAATATCAATATTTTTTTTCCCAACAGTTACCATTCCTGAGATATCGCGATTCTAGGAGTCATATTATACATGAAATGCACACATTTCCACACCACCAGTGAGGTAGTGTACTTGGCGCGTTTTTTTTACCGTGGTTTCCCTTGTAGGCCTATTCCACTAACTGTCATAAAAACTTTAGGATAATTTAAGGGCGTAATAAGCGTCAAGTTCTAGATATTACCGTATTATTATTTATATTGCTATTGATTATTCGATTCACTATTGTTTTGATTTCTTGCCGGACTGGTTACGAGTTAAAAATACCAATTGTAAAAAAAATTACAATAGTGGATGTTATAAACAAGAATTATTTCTTATAACATAGATATTACTTATATGCATATATATAAATCAGCTTAACGCTGTATCCTGCACACAGCAGGGTAGGCAGGGGGAACCTAGTGTTAAAACCACGTTATCACACATTTTTAATTTTTCTAGGCATTCAGAGACAATACACTCTAGGCTATAAGAAGCACAACCGCAGTATATTTAACCATATCTACAAAACATTTGCATTATAAATAAGAATATTTATTCCATTTCTTCGAGTTGAATTTAAACCCACAACCATTGCTCTCAGTAAAATTAATTCCAACTACTAAACCTATATAGTAATATTAAAGAGTTTTAAAATATTTTGATGGTCGTGTACACATATAAACTTCGGCGATAACAAACAAGATGAACGACATGGCATTTCTGCGAATTTTATAGACGCATAAAACATGGTGAAGCGCGTGGGTGCTGGGCCACCGGTTATTTGCATAAAAGAGTCCCCCGTCTTTGCATTTATCTGCTTTTTATGTTTGTATAAAACTAGGGTTTCAAATGGATATTATATTATGAAATGGAAAATTTTATATGGATAGTGGTTTTTGAAATTAGTTTTTACCCATAGTTTATATGTCTGTCTCTGCGACTGACATGGCTTAATTTTTACTATTATACTGACGTGGACATGAGACACCTTTTTCAAGCAAATATTTTTAAATGTTTAATTTATGCAGCTGTTTTATTTATATTTATTAAATTTCTTGTATATTTTGTATATTTCATTTATTTTAAATATCTTTTGTAAATATTTTGTCTGTCCCTCTGTATGTACGCTAACTTCAGAAACAGTTTAATTGAAATGCAGTATCCAATATTGTATTATTACACAGAAAACCACTTATTTAAATAATCCCGATAGCGACTCAAACAGAATGCGCAAGCGCTATCAATAAAGTAGTGTGGGCGTAACATAAGTTTAGAATTGCATAATAAATCAGTCTAAGAATCCTTTTAAACTTAATTCCACCTCCATTGATAATTAATACAGGTTGTTATTTCACGAACTTCATTGAAATCACCTGAGGATTGATGAGCTTGCCTCCCATTATGTCGAAGGCCGAGATTGAGAATATAAAATGTCTTCATTTGAATTGGGAATCATTAAAAATTCTATTATACGAATGGATTTTTTGCATTTAATACTTTCTATTCGATATTATTCAAGAACACTTAAGATTGTGGGATACTTAATGAAAAGAGCGGCTTAAAATTTATGATTGAAGTAAGATTTTGTATTTGATAATATGTTAATAAATATATTTTTCAGTACTTCTTTATTTTGTACTAGCGGACGCGCGCAGCTTCGCTTGCCTATTTGCACCCTTAGGGGTGTTTTATTAAACTATGAAACACATGTTCAATGAAATATTTTTAAGAGTCTCAACTTCAAATTTTATAAAAATCGGTGGCGATTTAAAGATTTTTCCATACGAAATTTCAACCCCTTATTTGCACCCCCTGGGGATGAATTAAAATGAACCACGAAACATGTATTCAATGAAATATTTTTAAGAGTCTAAATTTAAAATGATATATAAATCGGTGGCGATTTAAAGATTTTTCTATACAAACTTTAAGCCCCTTATTTGCCCTTAGGGGGTAAATTCTAAAAAATCGTGAAACACGTGTTCAATTAAATATTTCTCTGAATTCTTAATCTGAATTTACAATTTTATAAAAATCGGTGCCGATTTCAATTTTTTTCCATACAAAATTTCAACCCCTATTTCACCTCTTTAGTGTTAAAATTTTTCAAAATACCTTCTTAGTGGATGTCCAGGTTACGAAAGTAAACATCTGTCCAAATTTTACGTTTCTACCATCAGCAGTTACGGCTGTGCGTGCGTCTTACCTCAGTCAGTAAGGACAAGTCCTTTTATATATATAGATAAGAACAAATGAATTCATTTGTAGAACAATTATTTTTAAACGAACATGTCAAATGCAATGTATTGCATTTTATCATAAAAAAATTTCAGGTGGGCAGAGGGAACCTAATACTCCCATAACGGTCTCGTAAAACGCACCGATTACCTGGTCATTAGATATCATTCACGAAGGTATATGTTATAAATAAACTATAATTTAAAATTAATCATAATAACATCCTCGAAATATAGTCGACATTTTAAATTGCAACTAAAAAAAAATAATTAATTTACTCAACTTATATAGTATACAAAAGCACTAATGCTAATTTACAACATGTCGACTTTAACACCTCTAGCAGTAAACATCACTAGACAATACTCGTAAAAAAGATAGCTGACACACACGCCCTCGCATAAAACACTGAGTTTATTCTTAATGTACCACCCGTAACGGTAAAGAGCGAGTTGTTCAGAACTGGAATCCAATCTTCGTGGAATATTGTTGCAAATAAAAGGAATTATAACTGTGTTAGAATGTGTATGACTATAGATCGTTGTGACGTTTTGTTTTTAGTTTGTGACTTTTGACCTTTTTTTGTAAAATATAGGGTAGGCAAAGGGAACCTAGTGTTAAGACACTCCGTTCCACAGTTCTTGCCGGCGGAACTCAACGTTGCACCTTGCCATGTTATCACAGCGAGTAAATGAAAATATTCATAAATAATAATTAAATCCCCTGAGTGTGAATTGAACTTACAACCGGCGCGCTTATAGCCATTGCTTGCTTGCTTGTGGCACTGCGCTCAGACAGCCTGTATATCTCTATATGTTTCATTATTTTTGTTTATCTGATAAGTTTTATTTCTTAATAAGTCTGCCTGTAGTTGCTCGTTGTCATGAGTTTAAATACAATTTGTTAATTTAATCTAAATCATTACGATTAATTAGAATTAAACTTAAATTCTAAATTATAATTTTCTTAAAATTTTAAAATCAATATAAAATCAATTATTATTATAAAAAATAAATATCATACAAGATTTACCGCAAATTAAATGCAGCGTCATCGTTACACCGCATATGCTTAATGCCATTTCTGACATGCGGTTTTTCTGAGGTCACAAGTTCGCAATAGCAATTTGTACAGTCATAGTTGTGTTGTTGAGAGAGTAGATTACTATCGGACGAAGGTAGCCAATCCCATTACAGAATTACCTCCTCCTCCTCTCTCGCAGAGATTTATGTTTCGTAATACTCCCGTTCCGATGCCAATTTTAAAACATGCATTCATCTTATCTGATCGAATTCTGTAGGCTTATTCGTGGTTTAATTCGAAATTGATTTCAATTTTCCATATTTAAGGTTTTATTATGTCGATTTCGTTTGACTTAAGTGGTTTTATGGCAAACGTTGCCAATTGCTGTATTTTTATAATAACTTAAGTGTGAAACGATTTTGTTCACTGTGTAAAGTATTTGCTAATACTATTTTCTAGATTTGATAAAGATTATAAAGATTTCGTGCCATTCTTGTGATGTTGAAAAATATATAACACATATACTCGTACATGTTCACATACATGTGAATAAGTTACTGATTTAAAATCTCCTTAACTATAAGGATTTTAAATTTAAAAATGTGTTCATTCTTTCGCTTTTATTTCAAGAAGATCATCTCTATGGAATGTATTATATTGCAAATTTGGTAATTGTATTAGGTAATTACACTTTTTGAAAAACATTTTACTAATAACAGATGTCGAATGCATATTTCAAAAAATGCAAATACGTCATTATTGCAACAAATGGATGATATATAAATATTTTTTTTTGAAATGTAAAGTTAAAGATATAAACATACTCATATATATTTAAATATAAACTTTTATCATCTCCCTAAACTAAGCTGAAGCCCGACAAGTTGGTTCTGCTTTTTGTATTCCCAATATAAAAAGACCGAGTGCGCTGTAATTTGCCGTATTGGAAAAAACTATCCGGAGAGTTTAATTTTTACGAGGAAAAACTTTCAATGACCGTAAAGTTGACTCTGCCATTTTACATTTATTGAAAAACATGCTGTTTAACATGCCCGATGCGTTCTGTTTTGTACAAAAAAAATGGTTAACCATATATTTGCAAGATGTGAGCTTAATTTATTTTGTGAGGCCAGTAGTGGTGTAGGGGCACAAAGTGTGTCTGTAAACGGGACTGGTTGTAAATTCGATTCCCACTCAAAGAAATTGAATATTTATTTAAATTTATATTTCCATTTCTTTGCTGGTGTCGAGGCAAAGAGTGGCATTGAATTTCAGCACTCAAAGCGCTCTATTCCCCACTTTTCGGAACTGTGGGGAACAGAGTGACTTAACACTAGGTTCCCTCTGCCTACTCTGCCGTGTAAGGGACACAACAGCGTTAAGTTGAACACTAGGTTTCCTACGACCAACCTATCAGTGAGTGACAGCTGGAAGCTATAAATAAAACTTATAAAGATACCTAACTATTATTCCCTACGTAGTCTGCAGCATCAAACACCATCACGTACCAACAAATCCGGCTGCAGTCAGCACAACAACGGCTTCCCCATTCCTGAACACAAATCTCATCGGCGACGTTGCCTTTACTTGAATTTCAGAACGAAATCTCCGCATCGTGTTTTCGGGATTATTCCACCGGATGCATTACCTAACCAACCAACAAGGATACAGTACATTTTCTTGTTAGTATAGTACGTGTGAAATGTGCTGATATAAGGTTTCTTTGGAATTGATTGTATATACTCGTAAGTGTTTTGTGAGTCCAATCTCGGCATAGGGGTACAAGCGTGTGACTTTAAACACGATAGATTGTATGTTAGATTCCCAATATTAATTTTTAAACACTATAATTTTCTTAATATAATTTCGAGGCAACACTCAGTCTCCAAAATTTGGCGGAAAATGGGGAACGGAGTGTCTTAATACTAGATTCCCTCTGCCTGCTATGCTGTGGGCAGGATACAGCGTGAAGCTGATTTATTTTGATTTATTGTTTATTAATTTCAGTCTATATATATCCTACAAATACAGGAGAACCTAGTGTTAAGACACTCCATTTCCCACTGTCCACCAAATTTTAATAATGATATATATTTCCACTTAAAAATAAACATCGAAAACAAATATCGTAAAACTAACCAAACTATTTGTCCAATACACAAAAACAATCTTACAAATCCAATTAAGTCATCCGATGCAGAAAAAGGTCGGTACAAAATATCTTTCACGTGACATTCTCTATTGTTACTTGGAAAAAGTGTTAGAGTAATGGAATTAGATGGCGAGGGTCGGGCCGAACAGATACCATCTACGGGTTCCGTAAAGATGAAGATACAGCTAATTAGCTAAATAAACCAGATAGGATATCAAAAGATTATTGTTATTCAAATCTTAGTATAAATAATGGGCTTCTGAATATTTAGTATTAACCTTGACACATAACGTGAATCAAAATGGCTCACTCGCCAAACTTTGTCTGTTTATATTTACTCATTCTGTGCTGTAGAAAACTAGTAATAATTAAATTTTACAACAAAATTAAGGGAGATGTTGATTCGTCAAGCAATAGAAAGACAAATAGATGGCCTATGACATAGAAAATATAAAAATACGGATAAGAATTTTTTTATTGATTATAACCAGAGTAACTGTACCTACATAGTGTTTTAAAATGAAACAGATATTTCTTAAGATGAGCTTTACGGCATCGAACCTACACCAGGAAGGTGTCTCAATTCACTCTTCACTACTTCAACAGAGTCACACAATAACGAGGTTACATCAACGGTGCTCCATCAATCACCGTCGCTAATACCCAACGGTTTGCCGCTTCCAGTGGATTCCTTTTAACATCATGTTTTTATGTCTATTGACCTATTCGTTATAGCGATGCACATCGATTTACTGCGATAGTTATTTTAGATGTTCTGGACGGGGAGAAGCTCATTTATTTATCTTGTATAACGAAAATGAGTATTCTGTTGCTGAAGCGATGTCAGTATATTAGGTCGCTTATTGTTGTCTGTATTTTCTTCAGTTGTTTGTCTGTTGAAGACAATAGTTTCATTTCTAAATATTGTTTATATATATTTTTTCACGATGTATCCCGCATGAAGCAGGCTAGGCAGACGGTATCTAGTGTTGAAACATTCCGATCTGGACTTGCTATCCAATTTTCGAATGCTGACCAATTAAACTCGCGTCGCTTTCACTTGTTACTAAAGGTGTGTTTATTTTAATTTGACATAAAAATAATAATATTAATAGTTGAATTCCATCACTCAATATGCAATGTCTCAAAAATGTCTTAATGGGATCGGAATGTATTAAAATTATGTTATGTAATGTCTTAGCATTTTTAATTTTTACATATAATACAATGAAACTATAACCAGTAATAATGTTTATAAAAATAAAATTTACTCACTTATTATTTACATTTTTAAATTGGTTAAATATTAATATGTTAATATTTCACATGAATATTTTATACCGTCATGAATGAAAAGCTTTTTAGATTCCAAATACATTAAACTTTGATTTTATTAATGAATAAAGTTTGGGCTGTTATTGTAAACCTACATTATCGGATTAGATCCTACCTTTTATGCCACAGCTGGCGCAGCTTAAATTGTAAAAGCTCTTAACGAAAAAGTACCTAACCTATGTGTTAGGACGAATCTTTGTAAGTCAATTGATAAGTAAACATTATTTCTGTAAAAAAAAAAGAACAGATTGAAGTCAAATTTATGGAGTGTTGTTTTATTAGGATTAGGGTAGTACACCCTGTTACTCAATCTCCGCTGTCTATCTCCGCTGTCTGTCTGTCTGTCACATATTGTCAATAACAGAATTATAAAACTCTAAAAAGCTTACTTTAATTAAATAATAATTAGAATTTGCCCTTATTAGAAAAACATATTTTTGAATGGCATAATTATTAAAAATCATGATTAGTAATTATCCGTTTTTCAATTTACTTCTCACGTACAAAATAGTTAGAATTTAAACCAAAGAATGATAAATAAATGAAGACAAGCAATTAAAGTGAAAATCCTCTGGAAAGGATCACTTAAGAGAAACATATGCCAGCAGATGTATACCTACATCAGTTACCTCGTTTTGACATAAGGAAACCTGCAGGTTGGCTAAATTTGAGCTCGCCGTAATTGGGATCGCAGAGAAAATCCAGAATTAGTAAAACTGTTGCCCCGGAAATAAGTTAACGTAGCACTTTCTAAGCTAGTATTTTTTATACTTACTGTAATTTACTATTCTATTAAAATGTGAATAATTAAATTAAACTCGTTAAGAAAGGAATATTAAAAAAACTAAGTAATGCATTTTTTTCAATTACCATTTTTTTTAAATTACAGAATAGGAAACGGAGTGTCTTAATTCTAGGTGTTCTCTATCTACCCTGTTGAAATAAAGAAAGGTTTTTGTATGACAATATAATTGATAATTATATTTTTTTATAATTTTGGAAAATAGAAAAATTGGGGCAATGAGTTCCTCCACCCAACACTCGCACGCGTCTCGGCACTAGGTTTTTAACCTGCTACAGGCGAAAATAAATATAAAAAATAGAAAATAAAGCGTGAAGCTTTTTAGCCCAAAATAAGAGCAAAGATTATTATTTAGACCACTATACGAATGTTAATAAACATAAAAAGCTATCTTGTTTATCTTCCAACATTCGCTAAGTCCTGCATATAGCATAAGAAGCGTGATTTGAATCGTAGAGCTTGTGATAGAGCCTGTCAAGGCTGATTTGAATATGAATGGAATGCTAATGAAAAACTTACTCCCAACTACCTAGACAGCTTACTTTCCATTTGTTTTATCTAAAACGTATCGAGTTTTTCTTTGTTTAAAAAAACACTGGAGCTTATGCAATGCTTTTTAAGGTTTTTAAATGTCTCAAGTAAAGTTTGTCAATTGTGTTCACTGGGTCTTTCTATACTAACGCTTGCAGTCATTTAACTTAACTTCACCTTTTATCCCTTGCGGGGTAGTCAGAAAGAATGGAGCGCCCAACGCTACGGTCCCTACATACCTTTTTCGCCTCGTCCACTGTCACCAACCTCTTCATGCAGTCATTTAGATATAAAAATACTGTATGAAAAGAACTTGGCTACTTTTCAACATTACAGATCGTTCCTTCAGAGCTTCTTATAAAACAACGAAATTTCAAAAGAAACACGTGTACATACGTTACAAACAGAACAATTAATAGGAGCTATTATTAATTTATTAAGCCAAGCCGGGCCTAAATAGGACAAGTTTGTTATACTAAAATATTAATCAAAATGAATTGGTAAAAGTAGAAAGTAATTAAGTAATTAAGTTAAAACTAGGTAATAAATACATAGGTATTACCAGCAAACGAACAAGTGTTTAATAACTGAAAATTTTAGGCAATTAAGGAAAAAATATATTCTCATTTTATTGGAATATACATTCCACCATGTGAACTAAGCACAATATCAACTTAGAGATTTAGAATTTCAATTCTTCAATTATAACGTTTCGAGCGTTCCAGTCGAGCACAATTCATTTCACAATGTTACGTTGTATGGAGAACACAAGAAGTGAGAGAGAGAGAGAGAAATTATAAAATGTATGAGAAAAAGATGCAGTATGCATGCAGTAGAAATACAGCCTTCGCTTGTAAGAAAATCCAACTGCTTATGCTCCGTTACCTATCCAATGGAACTTCTCACAATGACAGACGCTCAAAATCGTAAGCCCAATTTTGCTTAACATACCTAACTTTAGACCAAATATTCTTTAGATTTGGCACTTAAAAACCTTTTCCAGGTAGATAGACGTTCAGATAAAAGATAACTCACGTTACACGGCTACGTCCAGATAGGTAAAACAAATACCAGACCAACAAATCACACGTATTGGAACAATACGTAAAACCAGTCATATTTGTATGTGACGCGCACGCCGAGCTCGTTTATCAATACCGTCGACCGCATCTCGGCTACAAATATCTAGAAAATGAAATAGCAAAATAAAAGCAGACGCTATCTCCACCCAATTATCTGGTTCTGCTTTGACAGCCAACGATAGCTTGGAAATATTCCTGCCTATTCCATGTTGTTGCAACTTGCCTTTCTCTTCTCGGTAAATTAACTCGATAGTTTACTACGTAGAAGCTACGATGCAGTGCTACGTACTATGTAGTATATGTACGTTTACAGTGATATCGTTAGTTCACTTTTGTTAAAATATGTAGTGTCTTAAGATTATTTATTTCTATTTTTCTCTCAGAATTTTTATAGAACATTGAATTTCCCCATTTCCTTTTTCATGTCTTTATCTTTTTTTCATGACAATTCATAGCCACCGTATGCTGTATACACAAATACTTTGATCTACAGTTGTAGCGTGGAAAATCCTTATAAATCCACAGACATATTCAATTTTATTTGTTGTATTTTAGATTTGCAAAATGCATATGCCACATCTCACTTCAATATTATTTTTATATAAAGCTCCAAATCACTTCCATAAATCGTTTGGTGCACTGGATGCCATACATGCATCGGCAGATTCTAATAATATCACTATATACAAACTTTCTTGAGTGCCAAATAGAATTTATAGAACGTCGTTCCTGTATCAAAAGAATATTTCATTCACGACTTACAACAAAATTGGATAAGAAATTGGTTACAACTGCTTATTACAGCATCATCTGCTCATTACATTTGCATTAAGTACAAATTAAATCACAAAGCAAAAATAAAAAAAACAAGTGTAGAGACCGGAGTGTCTTAACACTAGGTACCCTCTGCCTATTAAGGAGTACTAAAAAAGGATGGTTATGAGATAGGTGCAGTCACGACCTCATCCAATTGGTAGCAGATTCCCCAATGCTAATCAAGTTGTGAGTAAAAGATACACACACACTTAAAATGGTCATATACAGAAAAATAGAATTTCCACACAAGTTTAAAAATAAACCTTGTTTTTTCTTGGGCACGTCACATCGACGTCGCAGTCTTTGTAAGGAGAGTGAGACCTCAGTATAGCATCAATCACGCAGCGACGAAGCGGATTGCTTCGTTCAGCGAATTCCTTTGTTAAAGCACACTCCAGGAATATGTTTTTTCCTGTTGACATCTTGTAAGGAATTGTATCAATTACACTATAATTGGTAGCGGTTAAGTTGTACAGATATAGAAATTTCTTTCGTACTATTTTTAATATATATGTAGGTACTTCCAAAAAATATCTCCTTATTTTGAGATGAAATTATTAATTATTTTATTTTGCCGACTGGGAATCAAACTCACAAACCCATATTTAAATAAGTACATATGAAATATAATATTCTTTTTTTTATCTTTTAAAATCGTTCACCAGATTCATGTAAAAGTTCCAAGTTTACTTTTACAGGCAATTTAAAAGAATAAAATGAATAAAAAATAAGTTTCTCATATCTCAAAGATAAAACGTATAAATAATTCAACAGTGTCATAAAATAATTGCAGTTGAGGAAGCGAGTCAGCAGTTGCAAAACGATTTCTAAGGAAAGTAGTTGGCAACTATCTTTACATTCTACACTAGCCAAACTTGGCAAACATTAATATTTTATGTATTTCGAACATTTCTGTTTAAAAAAGCAGCTTCACGCTTTTTCCACATAGCATAGTAGGTAGGCATAGTGGTTTAAGATTCTTCACGCTATGTCTGTCAAAGCAATGAAATGAAAATAGTTTCAATATAATCCTTTTCTTGAATGGAAATCAAACCCACGGCCATCGCCTTAACAGACAAACGCTGATCCACGGTACTATCATTTCCTCTATTTTTGTTTAATTGAAGTGTATCCAAACAAAAACGTTATCAATACAACATGCTAACTAAATATTGATTTACAAATAAAATACAAACGTTCATTTGCCGTTTTCAATTAATTAACTATTATAATATACTAGCGACCCTCTTGCGGCTTCGCCCACTTTAACTACTGGATTATTCATATAATGTATGTTTGCAAAGCACTTGAGATAATGTGAAAATTAATTAAACCCTAATGTAACCTGCATTTTCGTAGTTTCAATGAGGATTTTCCAATTGTTTTACACAGCAAGGATTTTTTAGTAGGTACCGTAATTTTAAATCTGTGCTACTAATCTTTTCAAGTACTTATTAAAATATATTTAAATGACTATTTTTAGATAGTTAAATGACTATTTTTAAACNTGGTTCTCTGACTATCGGCTTTTACAGCGACACCGGTTGGGTAGGGAAGAGGGTACTCTGTCCCTGATGAAAAGCAAGCACTATGTGGCTGCCTGTGAGGAAAATTAAATAGAATGCATCGGCCGGAAATCGAACCTGGGCCGGCCGTGTGGCGGCCGAGCATTTTACCACTGAACCACCGATGCGTGTAAGGTAGGCGGGCGCGGCGGACGCAAAACGTCGCGGGGGGCGGAGGGACGAATGGCGAGTGGCGAGCCGTTTCGCAGCAAGGATTTTTTGATATTGTAACAACTTCTAAAGTACTTATTAAAATGAAAAACAGTAAAAGACAGTTTTGATCTACATTAAATGGCCAACGTAACTAATATACTTATTTATATGCTGAGAGCATTTCTCTAAAACTATTCGCAGCTTCGAAATAGTGTAAAAAGCAAATTGTATCTTCGTTTAACGTTAAAAAATAATAAAGTATTTTAAAGGATAAAGATTAATACCATTATGGAAAAATATCCCTCACATTAAAAAATATATTGAAATTATTATTTTTTAGACAGAAATATGATCACTACACGTTATCCTTAAAAGATACGAATATGCTGTCGCGGACTTTTTTGTAGATCTTATTAAGAGAAATAATACTCCAGTACATTATTTTCATGTAGTACTTACCATTAAAGCAGCGCATGCGCGAAAGTGTATCAACGGGTAGGACTTTATACACATTTATCTTATTTATGTTAACTTACATAAGAATGTACAAATAATAAACTATATATAAACCTTCCCTGAGAAATACTCGACCTAATGGTGAAAACCGCATCAAAACCCGTTGGGTGGTTTAGAAGAAGAAGAGTTAGAAAGTTCAGACAGGCACGAAAAGCGACTTTGTTTTATAAGATAGAGGATGTAGGTACATATATAGTATATCAATGAAATATATGTAAATGGCCATAGAAAAATTATGTTATAAGTAATAAAATTTGTTTGTACATTATTTAAATAATAACACTTTTTCTGATTATATATAAATTACCTTTCGCTACATTGTACTGATTAAATTAGAATTTTAGATCGTTTTACTTTTACTTTATAGTATTTTTTTTAAGCATATTGCCAGCGAGAATAAAAGACTAGAGAAGAAGAAAAACCTACTGTCGAGGGGTGTTCTCTGCTTTCCGCTTGAATTGAGACGCTATACAAGAGCGGGAAATAATGAAATTAAACTTATCGTCTCGATCGGTTATTGAACCCACAATCAACGTATTTGCATCAGTTTTTAGCAAAACGCTTCTACAAAAATCATTCTTAATAGTAAATATTTGACTAAAAGTTAGTTTTTGCTTTTCTCATATTATCCTAGTCTTAACGATTGTAGAAATAGAAATTTAGATGAAAAAGATAGAAAAGTATGATCAAAAATTGTATTAAAGTAAAACAATGACAATCTCCGCTAGTGAGTCACTCGAAGTGAACGAACCGGAATAGGCAGCGATACTTCTCCACTGGCTGTCAAAGCAGGGTCAGGTAATTGGGTGAAGATAGCTTCGCTTTTATTTCTCGATGGCTTCATAGATATTACTTGCTATGATTTCTCAAATAAAGAGTTGATATGAAATTGGAAAAGTAGACTGAACACACTCTTTTCTTTGTGGTCTTAATAGAGAAAATCTATTTTTTATTTTTAGATCTCAATAAGCATTTTTCAATTGCTAATAATATTAACAACTACAATACTATATAGAACAAAAAAAATCAGCTTCACGCTGTATCCCGCACATCGCAGGGTAGGCACAGGAAATATAGTGTAAAGACATTCCGTTCCATAACCAGAATGTCATAACAATATGTTGTATCTGCCTTCCCTGCAATGTGCGGGATACAACGCAAAGCTAAAAAAGAGAGATATATATATAAATTATTAATTTATTAATTAATATGCTTACAACTACTACTTTTTTTGCCAAGTATTTAAAAGGAGCAAACCTTAAATAATACATGAATGGAGCATATGGAACATATAGATACATCTCTCCCATTTCTACCCTTGTTACGAGTTCGACGGTGTCATTGATTTATGTTCTTTGAGTAATGCTTTTACATATTTCCGCGAGTCTAAATGTATGTTTTACTATTTTATTCTTTATAGCTTTTAGCAGAGTAGGCGGAGAGAAACTAGTGTTAAGACTTCATCCTTTAATTTCAGCAAAATTTTCAAGACATTGCGTGTTGGATGGAGGAACTTATCTTAATTTTGTATAATAAATATCAAACGTTTTAATTTCTTAATTTATTAGAAGATACCCAAGCCCCACTCAAGTTAATGGATTATTATTTTTATATCTTCCCTCTGGCACCAAGGTAAAATCCCGGCGTTGAGTTCCGCCACTCAACATACACGGAATACAGCGTGAAGCTGATTTAAAAATTATTTAGTATTTATCAAAATTTAAATATTTCCACCATCATACCCATTTAACCCAGAAGTGTAATTAAAAGATGCCATACTCATATAAACAGAACTGTGGCTTACATTGAAAAACGGCGAATAACGCTCGAATAAACTTGAATCATAAATGTTTTATAGCTTTCGAATACCACCAATGTCTACTGAAAGCAATGTTTTATTTGATTAACCAATTACAATACGAACAAGCATGGACGATATCATATAAATATTATTTCATATATTATCACACAATTTAAAGTTTTTCAGTACGAGTTTATAATTAATTACACTTGCTTTAATTTATTTTAATTTAAATAAAATTATGAGGCCAGTAGTGCGACTGTAAACGCTACTAGTTGTGCGTGTGCGTGGAACTCAACGCCACACTTTTGCCTTGATATCAGCTCGAGGAAATTGAGAATATTAAATATTCGTATGAGTGGGAATCGAACTCACAACCTGTAACGTTTTCAGTCACTGCACCATGACACAGTATTAATATAATAAGCAATCAACAGTCCCAGTATTTTCACGTAACCCTGCGGCCCCGAGCCGGTGGGCGTGCTCCTCCCTACGATAAAGGCTGTCGAAGCCGATTTGAATATGAATAGAATGTTAATGAAAAACTTGCGCCCCACTATTGAGACGTCTTATTTCTCATTTGTCCTGAATGGGATTTATTTAGTTAATAGATAACTAGCCTTAGTTTTTAGTACGTCTTAGCTTTCTTAATTGGGACGATTAAAACAGTTTTTTTAAAAGCTAATGGATTTAAGGATATTATGGATTTCTTTTTTCAGCTTCACGCTATATCCCGCATATAGCAGGGTAGGAGTTTTGGACATATTGTTGAAATTTTGTTTTATTTAATTAATAGTTAAAGATACTTTTATTGTCGTTTTTTCGCTTGGTGGAACGTAGAGAAACTAGTTAAGCCATTCCACTGTTCGGGACATAAGCGGTAGAGCTCACCGTCGCGATTTGTCTATTTATGACATGAAAACAATTTAAACATAATTATGTCCGCGATCGAAAAACTTTAATGTTCTTTACATACATTTAATAACGTAAAAATACTCTCGCAGTACATCAAAGCTGAGTGCGCTTTAAATTTTGTTAAGACCTAAAATATTTTAAATGTAAGAGTAAAATCATTTTAGTCGCCCTACGCCAGCGACACTGAGCAATTGCCGTACTTTATGCTAAGCTCTGCATTTAATTACTACTGAGTACTACTTTCTTTTCCACGTTTTAGAGTGCAAGACTTTTAAAATAATCTTTAAATGGATTTATACAATTTTTCAACTTTATATTTGAAAGAATGAATTGTTTCAAATTTCAAATTAGTATAACATAAATGTAGTATGTAAGTAAGTGTTGGGAGATAAACAAAACAAATAATGTATTTATTTTCTTAGTCAAATATAATAGTAAAACTGGTATATTGTTTATACTCTGTCGTTCTGTTCTTTTGGTGAGACTATACATGAGGGGTACCCATGTAACTCATTTTTCTTAAACAACTATATCCTCAATATTTTAGACATTTGAAGGGAGTTAGTGCACATATTATTCTAGATGACGATACTCAAAGTCAGAATTTATAAATATTACATAGACCGTACAAAGTGGAGTAGGTTGAGTAGGAAGGCAGACCCTGCTAATAGCCGGGATTAATGCCAGGAAGAAGAAGAACTCATAGACAGGTTTGAATTCACAACCATCGCGTATGCCATATTGTACGACAACGGTATTTATAAAAAAGTATAAATTTCACAAGTTATTTTACCTAACATTACTTATTATTTCGAAACTTAGTAAATACGTGATATAATATTTCATATAGAAAATTATAAACTTAATTTGAACAGTTTTAAATAGCACGTCCGCAGCTGAAGTCCTCATATAGCGAAGTTTTTAAAAACTTCTTAGTCCAATAAAGTCCAATAATATTAGCTGTCTCCAACATAGTTTCAAAACTTTATGGATCTAATGAAATAGTACTACACTGAACATTCATGACATATAAACTTTCCACAAAGTATTCTAATTAAAAAATTATAAAAAAAATATTTTATAACTGCTACGAGTGATTCTAGAGGGCAGGCTAGTAGTGGCGTAGGCCGTGACTGTAAGCGTGTTAGGTGTAAGTTTGATTCCCACTAGAAGAAATTAAATATGTAAACATTTCATATCTTCGTTCTGGTGTATGTACAGGCAAAGAGCAATGCTTCCAGAATGCGGCGGAAAGTAGGGACCGAAGCGTATGGTTATATACGATATATACGAGTATACTGTTGTACACAAAATAAACAAATTTTTTTTTGCTTATGCTTACAAAAAAAAGTTTGGTTATTTTATATTTATCTAAGTACTCACGCGCAGTATTCGTTATATTTCTCGCGTAAATTCCAATCTCATGGGAATTTGGAAATAAATAATATCCTATATATTACTCCACAACTTTCTCTATTTTCCAATGAAAGTCACAAAAATTCAATTTAACAGTTCCTACGATTAATGTGAACAAATTTTATAAACTAAAGTATATTAATATTTTGTATAATGAATAATACAAACAAGTAAATGTGGGTATTTATGAAATAAAGCAATCGTCACGTGTGCAAGCCTCAAACGTGCTCCGATACGTCAACGTGACTGGTACCACGCCTTGTTTATTCTACAATAATATTATACTATAGTCATACGAATAAGTTTATATTTACTATATTTAAAAGATAGATATAACTATCCATACCTATATTATAAATTCGAAAGTAGCTCTGTCTGTCTGTCTGTCTGTCTTTTACGCAATCAGGCCCAAACCGCTAATTTAATTGTGATAAAATACTCATATCACAGATACTTGAGGGTACCGGGATGAACATAGGATACTTTGTTTTTCCTCATATTTGTAATATTTTCGATATATACCAATATATTAAAATAATTAATTTGACATGCAATTTATTCCGCCATGTTAATAACAATGGTCGCTACGCGTTGCTAAGCAACGGCTTGCAAAGTTTGTTGTTTTAAGAAAACGTCACCCAAAGTGAGTTTGCTTAATGCAGACATGGCGCGCGCCGATATAGATTTGTATACATTAACAAAAATTAGATGATTTCTATAATTTGATATTCATCCTTATGAAAATAAATATAATAGTCACTTTTAGCATTTCATCTAGATGGAAATTATAGTTTACTGTATAACATTCTAATAAATAATTAAGGAGATGTCACTGATTCCAAATGACTTAGCCTACGAGTTGTGTAGTATGACCGACGCGAACGGGCAGATGACTTTGTTGATTTTGTAATTTTTTATATATTTTCGAATTAATATTATTTTTTATGTAATTACTTGCTGCTTATAATTAATTAATCTTAGTTCGGTTATCTATACCGATGTTATACACTTAAAATATCGTAATTTTAATCATTTGGGATTTTATTTAATATTGTTCGCAAAAATTAATAATTATTTAATATAGAAAAATGTTTAGTACGCGCGCACGGCAAACTTTAGGTACTTTTTCAAATGTTAAGAATTTCCTTTAGTTACTTTTACTTCTTTTGTTTGTTCATTTCGGCTACTCAGACATTTTTTCTAATAATAAATCTCCAATTATTATTATTTTTTAACTTATTTTAATTATTTAGGCTTATATTTTCGCGGGCGTAGCCGCGTCCGGGCCCACTTGTACGTTATATAATGTCTTTCTGAAATTAGCATTTTATTAGGTTATTAAGGGCTATGAAACTAAATGCATAATTAATATCAAATATGAATATTGAATATCATAATTTCTTAGAAGAATAAATATATTCTAAAACATCTTAAAATAACTTACCTCTTCATAATCAACTTGAATTTGTCTTGACTTTATCGCCATTTGTAGAGAGCTTTAGAATGTATCGAGACTGTTTGTTGAATGGCGTAACTTAACGGCGCAGTTAGTCTAAAAGCAGAAAAGAAATCAAAATAAATCATTTCCTTTTATGGGATTTGTACCTACCATCACATTTCCAGTCATCAGAATTTTCAAGGCATTGCATGTTGAGTTGAGACATTGCAAACTCAACGCCGCGCCTTGTCTTGTTACTAGAGCGTAAAATAAAAATATTTCCGCGAGTGGGAAACGAACACACACGGCGCGCTTACACCACCTGAACTGAAAACTACCATCATACACCTCTCCACTACACCACAAGGTGGCGAATTAAAGGATTCAATCAATATGCAACGATGCGTAATTCTCAGGGCGCCAGTGTTTGAGCACCGCCGCCACTGACAAATACCGGACGTGGCTCGAGACAACGTGACTGTAATGTCTCACATGTATTATCCTATACTATATAATATATTTTGTACATTCTATGAGAACATGCAATAGCAATATTAATTCCTATGCAATAATTTAATTTTCTCGTTCTGGTGTAGAGGCATAGCGCAGCGTTGAGTTCCGCCATTCATTTTCCAAGGCCTCCGGCCTCATCGAAGAATTGGGCAAAAAGAAAATAAATATATCAGCTTCACGCTATATGCCACATATATTTGTAGAAGGGTAGGCAAAGGGAACCTAGTGTTAAGATACTCCGTTCCCTAATTCCCGACGAATTCTTCCTCTCGCCTCCTCTCTCCTCTTCGCCTCGACACCAGAGTGAAGAAATAAAAATATATATTTAAATAAATATTTCGTTTCCTCGAGTGGAGATCACAACCAGTCGCGTTCACAGTCACCCGCTTGTACTCCTGCACCAGAATTGGTCTCATAATAAGTATAAGATGGTTAACTATAACGTTGACGAATGGCAGCGCCACACAAGTTTAATTAAAAATTGTCACGCGATTCTATTTACATCACACGACCGGCTTTTGTTTAAGTTTTCAGTCGACCACGCTTTACTAAAACCATTTTTTGAAGTGATTTGATGGTTTTAGCGATTGCAATGGAAAATATTGTATTATTTAAATGGTAAAAGTGTTTGTTTTTTGTTTTTTATATGATATTTTTGGAATGTGTAATGTCTCTTTATATAAATTATGTAGTTGGTTTTGAAAATTAAAAGCAAAAAATAATTTTTAGAAAAAGCTTTTACTTAAACGCTCTAAAAAGAAGAAAATAAAATTTGTCTTTTAAATTTTAACTATCAACTCATAACCTCATTGTACACAATTTATATGATCATAAAAGCTTGTCGCGCGATTTACTTGTGTAACTAAACTAGTACTAATTTAAGTATGTAAAATCTGCTAAATTATTTTTTTTAAGTTCCAATTTAATTAAATATTTATTAACGCGACAAACTTTTATGATTATATAAATTGTGTACAATGAGGTTATGAGTTGATAGTTAAAATTTAAAAGACAAATTTTATTTTCTTCTTTTTAGAGCGTTTAAATAAAAGCTTTTTCTAAAAATTATTTTTTGCTTTTAATTTATTTTTTATTTTTTAGTTACCACTGGCTAGGTTTCTCACACTAGAGGCATGTACCACGATTCCGCTTCTATGGTTAGGACTGCTGTTGGCGACACTAGACCCTTCCCGATTACAGTGGGGGTTCACCAGGGCTCGGCTCTTAGCCCGTTCTTATTCAATGTAGCGATCGATACTGTCTCGTCTCACATCCAGGACCAGCCTCCATGGCTGATGATGTATGCCGACGACATATCACTCATTGACGAGACCCGACTGACGCTGGAGCGTAAAGTGAACCTTTGGAAGGGTACGCTTGAGAACGGCGGTCTTAAACTAAATGTGTCGAAGACCGAGTACATGGCCTGCGGGAGCCCGGACTCGAGCACGATTCTTATAGGTCCGGAGCCAGCCGTTAACTCGGAAAAGTTCAGGTACCTTGGATCCGTTTTGCACGAGTCTGGAGGCATCGATCACGATGTCCAAGGCCGGATAAGCGCTGCCTGGGCCAAATGGCGGGAGGTCACTGGTGTGGTCTGCGAACGCAGAATACCGCCAAGCTCAAGGGGCTGATATACAAGAGCATCATAGGACCGGTTCTTTTGTACGGCAGCGAATGTTGCCCAGCACTATTTTGGCACACTCAAGAGCGTCACGTCACGGAAATCAAGATGCTGAGGTGGATGTGCGGCGTAACACGGTCTGACCGCATACGCAACACATTCATTCGAGGTAATCTTGGGGTCCGTGACGTAGCGGATAAGCTCCAAGAGCGTCGCCTGAGATGGTTTGGCCAGGTTACGCGCCAGCTTAAGAACTATGTCAGATACAAGTGCCTTGCTATATCAGTTCCTCGAGTGAGATCTCCCGGACGCCCAAGGAAGCGCTGGTTGGATGTCGTGATGCAGGATATGAGAGCCAATGGTCTAACCACCGAGGACGCAAAAGACCGTGCAAAGTGGAGTAGCTTGAGTAGGAAGGCAGACCTTGGCAATAGCCGGGATTAATGCCAGGAGGAAGAAGGTTTCTCACACTAGATGTCATATTATTTTTCTAATTATTCTCGGCAAGCCCTTTCATTTGATACCCGTATTGCAGATGTGCATATATCTTAGATGCTCCTCCATATTGGATTTAGAAAATCGTCACATTATTTTTCGAGTTGCTCTCAATGAGCCCTTTCATTTGATACCCATATTATAGAAGTACATTAAAAATATCTATTCTGCCATCTTGCATGGTCGGCCATATTAGATTTAGAATGACGTCACATATTTTATCGTGCATTGTCATCCAAAGTAAACGTGTATACAAAATTTCAGCTCAATCGGTTGAAGATATCTTCTTCAAAATTGAGCTCAAAGATTTCACCCGAACCCACATACATACATTGCAAGTTAAATAAAAGCTTTTAATAATTAAAATAAAATAAACCCTTTTTCTCATTGTATTTATTTAGATTATTGGTAAATTCCATGCAAATAAAAAAAAACAATTTTCTTTGATGCCCTCGTGATGAACTAGTACCTTGTTTCCCCAAATGGGAATGACTCATTTACGTTTTCTCACATTGCTAACAAGATAGACCGTGGCGTTGAGTTCTACCACTCAACAGCAACGCACAATATCTTGAAAATTGGGATAGTAGGAAAAGAAAATATGACCTAATATTAAATTCCCTCTGTTTACCCTGTAAAGGTATACAATATAGGGATA
The DNA here is from genome assembly GCA_013403645.1 of Heliconius nattereri. NCBI lineage: Eukaryota > Metazoa > Arthropoda > Insecta > Lepidoptera > Nymphalidae > Heliconius > Heliconius nattereri. The sequence continues at coordinate 3,394,474 of JAAIXI010000236.1, forward strand.
CTTCATTAAAAAAACACTAATAATAAACGTAAAATTATGTATCTTACCATTAATGCAACTGATGCGTACCTAAAGCTAAAAGAATAATAACGTTAATTTTAATGAAAAGATGGATTATAAGCGTTTTTTTAAATTGCATTTGCCGTCCATAATTTAGTTGGTATTAAAAGCTGCAATATAAACCCCTATTTAACAGGGATGAACTCAGGTCGCATCGCGCTATATCCTGTGATACTCTCATATTTATTTTATGGAAGGAGGATTACATTTTGAGATCCTAATTCTAATTAATCTAAACTAAGTGAAAATATTATTATACGTGTTTATACGGTCTTTTTATGGTTCGAATATTTTGTTACTTTGAAAAATAAAACATGAGTGTCTATTTTTAGATGTAAAATAAAATAGAGTTTTTATTTAAATTAAAAATGCAAAAAAAAAAATCGAAAAGACAAATATGTTAAATTCATACCCAAGCAAAATAATTATAGAATGAATAGCATATTTACCCATGAAACCATCAGCGTGTGTATAAAACCATAATATTATCCAGAGATAAACTCCGGTCCTTCCAGCATCCGCGCAATATCGCATGATCTTCTCATCTTTATTCTATGATATGGAGGCAACTTCATTTTGGATATTATTTAGGTATTCATCGCTTATCTCGAGAACTGGTAGCTATGATGAACGACTTCACCTTTACGATACAATACATTTTATAATAATGGCATAATTTTGTTAGGATACTTTTAGTTTAATAAAAGTAAGACTAACGACGTGAATAATAGCTTCATCAATATTAGAGGAAAATATATAATAAAATTGTAGAAGGTACTGATTTTAGTTACTTAGAGAGTTTATTTTCTGAATTAAATGATAAAATCGTAATCTATATAATTTATTACATTATATTATTTTTTTTTTATTAATTTATAACATTAATTATATTTATAAAATTAAATTAAATATAATTTATTACATAATGTGGAAAATATTTTCATATTTGATTTGTGTGTGAAAATTATATATATATATATATATATAATTTACCTATATTGAAAACAAAATATACATCTAATTTTAAAAAATACATAAATATTTTTATTTTTAATGTAATTTTGAAATATTTTAGATGAAAAAGAAGAAGAAATAGCCTAGGATTCAATTAACCGACTTCAAAAAGAAAAACCAATAAGTTGGTTTATAGGATCGACGGTACATCTTTTGTATGCAAACGTATGATGAAAATATGAAGTATTTTCCATTCAATAGAGCAGACATCGCAGAGCCAATATATGTCAATTCCTAACAGGAAGAGCATTACGTGTAGGTATGCAATGAAATTCAGTCCATTGGTGAAAATATATATTATCCTTAAATTTTTTATTTGTAATATACGTTTTTAAATGAAACATGCGTAACTTGTGTGCGTGCACATTTTTCCGTTACCGTAGGAATTTTGGAAATCCTATGTTAGCGCTGTACTTAAATGCCAAATTTCGACTGTCTGTACGTTGTAAGTCAGTCACTCAGTAACGGAAGACTTATCCTACATCTTATAAAACAAAGTCGCTTTTCATGTCTGTCTGAACTTTCTAACTCTTCTTCTTCTAAACTACCTAACGGATTTTGATGCAGTTTTCACCATTATGTCGAGTATTTCTCAGGGAAGGTTTATATATAGTTTATTATTTGTACATTCTTATGTAAGTTAACATAAATAAGATAAATGTGTATAAAGTCCTACCCGTTGGTACACTTTCGCGCATGCGCTGCTTTAATGGTAAGTACTACATGAAAATAATGTACTGGANTTGTATATACTCCTTTGTGTAGATTCTTATGTAAATATATTAGATCTAATAATATTATAGTATAAGCTAACAATTTTGTAAAATATTACCTATTACTAACCCTTTATTATGTATATATTGTGTATAATTTTTGTTTATCTTATAGGTGAAGGCAGTATCTTAGCTGGATCTCTTTTTAACGTGCATCTACTATTGCGTAATATTGTCTCTTTACCGTACACTCTCCTTTGTGTGTTTCCCATTCAACGTGACATTGGCGAAGTGATTAGTGCTGAACTGGCACGCTCGGATCGCCATAATTAAAGAACAACAACAATTAAAAGTTACTAATTTAAGCGGGAAGACATATTTGGCCCTCACATTCGTGAGGTTACACGTGTTGTAGTCGATGTGATTTGTTACTAGGTTGTTAATAGATAATTATTGATTAAAGATGTAACCAACTATGTCGCGTGGAAATACATTATAATTATTGGATAACTCCAAAGTACGTGCAACCACTTCTAAATTTACTTTTCCAGTAGTAGCTCCGAACGACATCAGGGCCTTGGTTCTCTGACTATCGGCTTTTACAGCGACACCGGTTGGGTAGGGAAGAGGGTACTCTGTCCCTGATGAAAAGCAAGCACTATGTGGCTGCCTGTGAGGAAAATTAAATAGAATGCATCGGCCGGAAATCGAACCTGGGCCGGCCGTGTGGCGGCCGAGCATTTTACCACTGAACCACCGATGCGTGTAAGGTAGGCGGGCGCGGCGGACGCAAAACGTCGCGGGGGGCGGAGGGACGAATGGCGAGTGGCGAGCCGTTTCGCAGCAAGGATTTTTTGATATTGTAACAACTTCTAAAGTACTTATTAAAATGAAAAACAGTAAAAGACAGTTTTGATCTACATTAAATGGCCAACGTAACTAATATACTTATTTATATGCTGAGAGCATTTCTCTAAAACTATTCGCAGCTTCGAAATAGTGTAAAAAGCAAATTGTATCTTCGTTTAACGTTAAAAAATAATAAAGTATTTTAAAGGATAAAGATTAATACCATTATGGAAAAATATCCCTCACATTAAAAAATATATTGAAATTATTATTTTTTAGACAGAAATATGATCACTACACGTTATCCTTAAAAGATACGAATATGCTGTCGCGGACTTTTTTGTAGATCTTATTAAGAGAAATAATACTCCAGTACATTATTTTCATGTAGTACTTACCATTAAAGCAGCGCATGCGCGAAAGTGTATCAACGGGTAGGACTTTATACACATTTATCTTATTTATGTTAACTTACATAAGAATGTACAAATAATAAACTATATATAAACCTTCCCTGAGAAATACTCGACCTAATGGTGAAAACCGCATCAAAATCTGTTAGGTGGTTTAGAAGAAGAGTTAGAAAGTTCAGACAGACACGAAAAGCGACTTTGTTTTATAAGATATAGGATAATGGTTCTCCTAAATAATAATTAATATTTTTTGAAATTAAAAAACACTTGGAATGATTGACGGATTTGACTACAATGAATCGATCGTAGTGCATTTGAGATGTGCCGCACTGTATTAGTTGTTATTTGAAACAACATAAGAAGTTAGAAGAATATTTGGAGAAATAATATTTATAGGTGTTTCTTTCATTTCAGATTATAATATTTGACATGTAAAAGAAATTATAATATTTTCGCCTCGCTCACAAAATGCAAAATATCTTGGTAAATAAAAGAAACTGTCATCGCAAATAATAAATGTTCACTATAGACAGTTATTTTATCTGGTAGTGTTATACACTACCAGATGCTCAGTTCTTTTTTTGCAGCCAATATATATTTATATCACATTTGTGATATTTCACGTCTTTCGCTTTATTCTTATTGGAAATTACAATTCTAGTCATAAACATTCAAATAAAAGAAGCAATGTCGATAAATCATAAATATAACAGCACATATCTACCGTTTTAACCGTATATCGCCGCTTGGATAATATAGTGGTATGGATTCTCTTTATTTCCTTTTTTATATGTAAAAAATGGTAAGATTTTTAGTTTCATTCATGAGATTTTAACTTCTACTTTATGTTTGATTTCAGAATATGTGGCGGAACTTAACGTTGGGGTTTATTTAGTAGTGCGGAAAAAAACGATAATTTATGTACTAATCATTCTTCATAGTGAAGATCGAAACACTTAAACTACTTTGCCTCCGAGTTCGGAAAAATAGTAATTTTTGATTCCTCCAAGCCGCAATCTCTTTTTCAAATATCTTATACAATATTTCGACGGTCATGCCAATATTTATAGACGTGTCTTCTTGTTTACTTTAAGTATAAATTATAAAGCTGACAATAAAGTCCGTCTCAAGCTTCGGTTGTTTAGCGCTCGTAAAGTTCGGCGGCAGTGAGAAACGGAGTGTCTTAACACTTGGTTCCATCTACCTAGTAAAGCTGATTTAATTTCGATTTTTATTTAATTAAATTTTTAGTCAAATAATAAATAATATCTACCTAATATCAATAATTAAAATATTAACAAAACCAAAATTCCTGTATACAAATATATAAGATGTATTCTTAAGCCGATGTTCTCTGTATCGATAGCCCATTTTGCTATTATAATAAGAAGCGCTATGAATTATTCAATGAGCAAACTTAGGGTTTTGTTCATTAATATTATTCAATATAGGTATTGTAATAATGTTTGCGGTAAGTAAACACGTTGCGTATAATTTATTATAGTACCCTAATCGTATGGTAATCAAGTTGAAATTCTGTACCTGCTATTTGAAAAAATGTACATATTTTTTTATTTTATTTTTTCTTTATTTACCGCCTTTTTGACAATATTTATATTGAATGGAAAATAACATATTTTCTTACTTTATACGTTGTCTTCAATAAATTATTATACTAAGTAGACAAAAATACTCTTAGGGTTTCATTAATAGACATCCTAGGGTTTCTTTCCCCATAGTTAAGCGCAATTTTTATTATTGTAGTGTTACCTAAGTTATTAGTAATTGATAAGTTTTAAAAGCTATTACACGAAGGTCAAATTTCATTTCTTGGATTTTAATTCAATAAACGGTTTTTATTCTTAAGAATCATTGGAAAATCTCAAGAACTAGATCTTAAGATTTTTGATCATTGATATTTCGTTGAAATTGAAAAAAATCAAACAAACTGAGAGACTGTCGCAACTCCACTCGTTTCATTTGCTATGTTCATAAAAAAACCTCCTTAACTTGTCAATTTCTTCATTCACTTGATTAACACAGCATAAAAAATCACGGATTTTCATATAATAGAAAAAAATCGAATTACATATTACACGAAAATGTACGTATTTTGGCTAAAATTCATTTATTTATTTTCTCCTGCTTTCAACTGATCCCAATATAGCTATATTATGTATATTGGATTGAAAGTATATGAGCATGCATAAAATTTATGGCCGGCATCTAAAAAGGTTGCGTAAGCGAAAATGTACACAAATATATAAAATACGATTTTATCGGAGGCATAATTCTGGAAGATAAATAAGTTGTTATTTTGCTATACCAAATACAGTGTGTTTCAAATTAGAAAAAATGTAAATTAAAGCTATTACTTGAATATGTGGTATTTATTTAAAGTTATGACTTAATAAAGGGAATAAGATATTTTCATTATACTATTTTTATATTATATCTGTAAAATATACAATTTTCTTCATTTCTTCTGTGATATAATATCACAAATAAAATATTTAGAATATATATATAAAAAAATACAACAAACTGTATGTCCCCTACACAAATTAATGGAAAATACCATAATTATCTCAAACAAAATAACGTAACTTGAATAACACTTACTTGGCAACAGTCCCAGGGTCGGTATGTACTTAAATAACTAACTTATATAAACATACAAATCTAGATATGACTTTCCTGAGAAATTTATATACAAGCATACATACACTTTCGAAAAGTAGGTCAAATGCTTAATAACCTAAATATTTAAAAAAAAAGTTATTCAGTTAAAAATCTACATTCGCAAAGTCGATCGTCAACAAGGAATAAGGCCAATACACATTTTGTTATAACAGGCATTACAGACGCTAATCAAGTAGGTTACTACAATGTAAAACTTTGTTTTATACTATAAAATCTCATTTCACAGCAAAGCTGATTGTTTTTCTAATACAAAGCTTTAAGCTCATATAAAACCTTAACCAATTTGGTCGTTATAGCACCCAATTCAATATGGAATTCCGTACATTGTCGATCAGTGAACAGAAACTTAAGTACGGAACCAATCGAACGGAATATATTCCACTTATATTTGTTCAAGATATAACACTTAGCTGTAATGATTATAGCGCCGTTTACCCAACAAAGTCAAAAGAACTTCCGTAATTGGATAGCCATTTCGTTATTTAGTATTTTAAGCTCTAAACACTATTAATATTGGGCTTAATTTAGATTGTAGTATGATGTTTATGATTCTGTTTACGTGTATTATGATTTCTAGGTGCCACGTTTCCGTTGTTTATATAATGGTCGGTCTTCATAATAAATTATAGAGGTTGGATTGAGAAATTAATATAAATAATAATATGCTTGTCTTACAATGGTTGATTTGTTTAGTTTTGTTTTTAATATTAGGTATTAATTTTCTTTAGATACTGTAAAGGGAAGTAAAATAAGTATATATGTTATTTTTCACAGATTCATTTAAATTCTAGCATAGATAGTTACGCGAATGTAACTTTTTATGACTATATATATATTACTAAATATTTAATGATAATATGGCCAAATTTAGTTGATCATTTTCATTAATTTCTCGATTATATCATGAATGATGATATAAGTTAATACTTGAAAAGTTTGAGTCAGAAGGTAATTTTAAAATATTTGTTAATACTAAGACAAGTAGATCTTTGTAGAGATTTTGTATATTATTATCATGTAACGAATGAAGACAAGAATTTTATCACTATAATATTACTTTAGACAGACACTAAGTTAAGATACTTCTGCATTTTATTTTCCATTAAAAAAACGAAACGAAGAGTATTTGTTGGTGGAACTGGAAAACTGCGTTTTGTGTTGTTTAACCCAAGCAGAAAAATAAAAATAATGTTAATATAATTGCTAACTCGAATGAGCATCGAACACATAACTACTAGGTTCACATTTAAACGCTGCCCCAAAGCCTCCACTCTTCTACGATTTCTTACTTCAAAGTTCAAACTTCAAATAGCTCAGCAAATTTTATATTCTAAGAGCGTCGACGAATAATCAACACCAACATATCGAATTTAATATTAAGTTTTTCGATCAAAACATAGAAAATGTAAACGAGTAACTGGAGATCACCGGTACATCGATGCGGCCATAAACAGTCATCAGACCCCCAAAGCTTACGACAAATTCTTTTGATCTTATTTAGGGTAAATCTTTCGATTTATATGTTAATTTGTAAATTTGAATCTGTTGTGAATTCGCGGCGTGTGGACTTTGTGATCTTGAATGTAAACGGAGCTCAGGGTATCGTTGAATCTTTGTATGAGTACGGAACAAAGTTTTGTTTCTGGATTTGGATACTTTAGAAATAATTAAATTATGTATGAAATGAATAAATAATGCGTTCTACGTTTAATGTTTGTATCTTTTTGCAGTAACGTTGGTAAAAATACATCTTCTTCTTTTTCTTCAGCTTCCCACTATAAGCCACGTGTAGACCAGGGTAAGCAGAGGGAGTTTAAAGGAACTCCGCCCTCTACTTTTGTAGGAAGTAATTAACAAATCTTATTTTTCATATCCAAGTGTCTGTTACAATACTATGGATTTGCCATCATTGATATGGTTTACGCAAAATTGTATACAATTAAATTTCGTTTCCATTAAAAATCTGATTTATTCTTTAAAAGATAAAAAATATATGTGTTACACATATTTTAATAAATATTTATATTCCAAATAATCCATCCAAATGATTTCGTTTTATTATTTTATTTAAGAAAAAGTATATTTGATTGATTTATTATCGCATATAAATATACCACTTATATTATTTAAATAAATTCGACAATACTAACATCATAAATTTTATATATTATATATATATATATATATATATATATATATATATATATATTGTAGATAAGCAAATATATCTCACCTGGTGGTAAGTGACGATACGAACGATGGTGGAGTATGCTTACCTAGGTAGTGCCTATTCACTCGTTCTTTAAAAAGGGTCAACATATTCTAAATGACAATATAATATATTAATAGTGTTCAATCTACAGATTTCCATCATAAAATAATAGCATTAAAAAACACAAACGAGGAAGTAAGTGGGATTTCTTTGCGCAGCGCAAAATTTTATCGAGCACTCGTAATTTTCTTTGATCCCTCATCTATATTCAATGATCCAAGGATCCTAACGCTTCGTAAGCGAATTCATTATATTTGCGTCCTCTTATACCTAAGTCACACGAATCATCCTTATGCCGTACTCCTTATTAAGTAAGATGACTTTACCTTGTCTGGTGTGTTCATTAATGTTGTATGGCGTAAGATTGTTACAACTGTAATGATTTTATATACATAGTTTTTATATTCACAATAATTTGTTATAGAAAAATGTAAATCAACCTCTTTGTTTAATAAAAAGATATATTTGAAAATTTATACATAGAACTAGCGCGAGTTGACAATTTAAAAAAGACACTTGATGTGATGAAAATTCTGATGCGCACTATTAGATTTGGAGCTGAAGAGGAAAGTGGTCCTCTAGAATAAAATATTGTATTATAATTTAAGATTGTGCAAGCCTAATGGTATCTAGCCCTGGAAGAAGTATAAGTTCTGTAAAAGTCCTGAGATATAAATTGTACAAGCCTAATGGTAATTAGCCCTGGAAGAAATATAAGTTCTGTTAAAGCCTCGAGGTGTTTGATTTTTTTACACAACTCTTATCGATATATTTTAACTTAGCCGTCTCTCTGTGTATTCTGCACATAGCAAAGTAGGCAGAAGGGACCTGGGAACCTAGTGTTGCGAGACTCCTTTCGTTCCCCACTAATTCCGAAAGCCATGTTTAATGCGCGTTTGTGCCCCTGAGCTACGACCGGCCTCTTCTATTTCTATTCTTTTACAAGATAAAAAACATCTCTAGCGGAAAATGGAGGATGGAATAATTTTATTGGAAACGGAGGGTCTTATCACTAGGTCCCTCTGTCTACCCTACATAGCATCTTTTCAGTCCTTCATAGTCTATTTATTTAACTTTTGTTAGTATTTAAATATAAATCATTGAAAGCCTTGCAGCACTCAAATGAAATGTTTAATTAGGTCGCATGTTCACGAGAGATGAGCTATCACCGCTACCATATAGTTTTATGAGGAGTGCCGTAAATCCAGCCTGACACTTTCCAAACATTGTAATTTATGTACCGCTTTCAACACAACTGTCCGTTGCAGCTTCTGACTGTAACTTTGGACCAAAATCCTTGGGGACAAATTAAATTCTAAATATATTGCCTTAGTTATGAATTTATTTGGCTTTAGATGATGAATTACATCAGTTAGTCTATCACTAGGATTTTTACTAAAAAGTAACCAATATATTAGAAAATATTAAATTAATTGTTTAATAGCAGATGTCTTTGACATTGTTTTCTAGTAATATTTTTATATTATAAAAAAATAATAAGTATAGTTTTAATTTCGTTTACTTGTGACTAAGTCACTAGATTTGACAGATCCATCTACAATTTGGAGCTGTTTACACGAAGCAGACATGTTGTTTAATTTCGAGTCGATTTTTTGTTGTATCTGTAATATTAAATACTGCAACTATATGCAATACTGTAAAACCTATAAATAATATTAACAGTAAATATTCCAAAATGAATCATATATTAATATTTAATTAAACAGCTTTCACGTATAAAATTTAGAGAGGCACATTTAAATCGTTACAAAATAGTTTTACTGTAGAGCATCAATATTTAAAGAGGGTCCTCGATAATTCACAAGAAATGGCTGATGCGAAGGTTTCCATATATGTTATAGACTGGGAGGTGATGCCGTCACACCTGCGGTTTCACAGATTGCGGCTTTTACTCTAATGCAGGAAATTATACCCTTTTAAGAATTTAAGACTAAATGCATATTTTAAATTTTAATTTTATCGTTTCTTCACATTATTTTCTTTATATTATTGATTAGGATATGTGTTAAAAGCAAAGCAAATATGTAATATCTATATCACGTATGAATACGATTTCTAGTCCCTCATGGCACCGTGGGACGATTGGATTCCCCCCTTTTGTTAGACGAAGTGCAGCGTTGATCACCACTCAATATGTAATGTCTCGAAACGTGAATAACAATAATCTCTTACTACTTTGCTAAACAGAAAGAAGCTCGAAGTTCAAAACTATCTTGTATAAGGTAGATGTAAAGAGTCATTGAGACAGGAGATCCTTTCGATATAAAATTATTCTTTTTTATTATATATTTTATGGTAAAGGCGAGGAGAATTGACAACACTTTAGCTAACCACTCCGGGAGATCTTTAGTTTTTTATATCTTTTTTAAATATTTTAATGACCTGAATGTCAAGTGAACAACATCATTGAATAGTGTTTAATTAGTTTAATATGTATTAATTAATATTTTTTTATTAAGTAATAATTAAAATGTAATAATTTACTTACCCCTTAGGATGGCACGGCATGTTAAATAGGTACTGTCACCTATGGAGCGGTGTTTAAGCTTGCGGTTTTACCTGAAATGAAGGAAATTATACCCTCTTAAGAATTTAGGCCCCCGCCTGCGGGATAGTGGGGACGGCTCGTTAAGAATTAGACCCGACTTGTGATGAAATTTTGCTATCAATTTATTAGAGACCTTCTTGAATATTGGGGTTGGTATTTAGTTCAAGGTTATTTTAATTTATTAGATTATTTCAATGAAGCCTTTCTAGAAAAATCTACAAGCACAAATGTCTACCAACATTGTCTTCTGAACGTCTAAACCAACCCAGTCCTACTTGACATTTGGTTACTTTTTTACATAATAATATATATTGTATATGATTAATGACTAACCTATTATAACTTCTTGAACTATACGAATATTTAAATTTTATAAATATTTCACTGCATACATTACTCTTAGGATCAATATAATAGCCTTGTGAGGCATTTAAGGACCCATGACATTATCCAATTTTATGTCCACAAAAAAAAGGAGCTCTGCGTAGCCCACTGAATCGTTTTTGTGAAAACAACGCTGGCAATAAAGGGTCTTATTGTTATCCTTTGAATTTATATCCAGATATTATCGCTCTCATAAATTGCTAACACGTACCGTTCCTCCAAATCGGATGCTTGGTAAAGTGACCGAGGGATAACCACCGTCCGTATGAAAACGCTTCTTCGACAAATCTGATGATATTATGATTATTTTATCACGATTTACCATATTTATTAAAAATATATAAATATATTAACATAGCAAAGGGACACTAGCTTCCCTCAAATACGCCGCTGTGTGGGGGATGTAGCGTGACGCTAATTATACGTAATGTCCGGCACTGATATCATTTAGTTAGAGAGAATACGTATTTAATTAACTTTTGTCACTCCGTTCCCCATTTGTGGTGGAACTCAACGCCGCGTTTTGTTGTCAACCAAATGAGCAACACTAATAATAAGCTCTACCGAAAAGTTTGTGAAAACTCTGCCCTTTCTAAAGAAAAACTATTAAAAAGCTTCTGCATGAAAACTATCCATTGACAATATTTTTGCTAATTTTATTAAATGAAGAACTCAGAAACATTTTTAATTGTGTAAACAAATGTTACTCTGCAATCGTCCCTGACATATGTATATAATAAAAACGCAATATTCAGACATACAAAATTTCAACCAAAAAATAGCAGCAGCCCTTCGCATAGTTTCACCAACATTTCCAACATTTTCATATTAAGAAATGTACAAAAATTATACGAGCTCACAAATTGGGCGCGCAGCATCTGTTTTCTAATTGAGACATTACGCGGGGTTTCGCTCAAATGGCTCGCCCTTAATAACGCGCATACGTAACTGATGGCGGGCGGAATGTACGACATTACACAGCCCGTCCGGTTAAATGATAGCCATTGCTGGCAATCGTCGCCGGGAAAACTCCCGGATAATTGACACGAATGTAGGGAAACGACCGCCCCAATACGTAGCGCCTTAGGTGGGCGGTGGTATGGAAGTGGTATCGGTGGTAGTTTAGGCGTGTTTATTGTTGTAATTATTAAAAAGTTAATGTATGGTAAGTATTTAATTGTTTTATGAAAATGAAATGCAACTAAAATATTATTTTTGTCTATCTGTTCAAAGAAAATTTTTTTCTGGGTGGAGAATAAAAAAATGATTTGTACTACACATATGTACTTTTCATAGCTAAACTTAACATAAAAAAAATTAGGATTATTGGGCTTTAAATTTGTCTGAAAAATATCTTTTTTTTATTTAAATTTATTTATATATTACGTTCTTAATATTAGGTACTTTTTCATAATAAAAATATATCACTTGTATAAAATTTTTCATTAAAGACAGTATTTGTAGACCAGCGTCGACGATTTTCTTCCGGAGCGGCGGTCAAGGGACACCGTTGACATGTCCCCAAATATATTTTGCTAAATTGTCTCTATTAAAGGTTGAAATAACATTTTTGGGTTTATTTCCCTAAATACTTAGTTTTGTTGTGAGAATTTAATTTAGAATACCGTTTGGGGCAAATGTCGCACTTTTATTTAAATTTGTATATTTAACTTTAATTGTTTTGTGTCCCTACAGTTTTTGTTTATACAAAGTTTACTTTTTAGCTCTTTATTTTTCTGTAAATATTTTTTACCTTAATTACTTTAAACACATATGTTTTGCGCAAATATTTTAATGCTGCAATACTTATGCTTACATCAAATGGTATATGGCGTAGCGGCGTCTCACTTAACGAAGGTTCAAAAAATAGAGTTATTTGTGTATTGTTCAACATGGAATAATATTAAAATATAAAGATGAAAAGCAATTGGCAATAAAAATAATAAAGAAGTATGAAGATTTATAACATTTTTATAATTCAATGTTTGAAGTCATAACATAATTAGAAAGTAGAGTCAACGCCAAAATTTATCTCGTTAAAAAAATGGACCCGACCTGGCAATGTTCATTTTACATAATTTTTAGAGCTCTACGTCTATATCGTAGTATACGTGCATTAGGTTCCCAGGTTTCATATGCCTACCCTGCTATGTGCGATATACAGCGTAGAGCTAAATATAAGAAGAACATTCGACTGAATCATAGACAAATTGCAAAGTAATTTAATTTGCAAATATTATGTATTTTGATATAACTGTTTTAATGAAATATTTAAGATATTTTTAGTAAATTTAAAGTGGTACAAATAAAAAATGCGGCATAGCTGTAATTTTAGATTAATGTTTTATTTCAAATGTTTTTGTCATTTCTAACAGTAACATCTAAAGTAATATATCATAAGGGAACAGTCTGTGGCTGAGATGGAAAATAAAAGTAATTCCTTTTATATTTGCCAACTATATCTACGAGAAAACTCTAAATTCAAGAATAATAGCTCTTCTTTCCATCTGCAGATACTTATGACAGGGTTTGTTTGCACAAATCGTTTGGTTTTGATGTTTAAAATAAGTTAAAATTTGTGTGATATCTTATGATTTTTATTTAATACAAAATTTTAACGTATATAGATTTTGTATGGCCGTAATGGGTCTCGTGGTATTGGTAATTGGTTCATAAAGGGGATGGGTTCGATTTCAACTGTGAATCAGAGGAGGAAATCCAATGGAATGTTATAATATGGACAAAATATTTTCGTTTTCTATGCATAATTAATTAAATTACTTTACTTTACTTAATTAATATAAGTTCTAAAATATAAGTAAAAAAGAAAAACTACAGCTAAATGTTTACATTACAGTTTACAGAAAAACTAATTACTAAATTATTTAAAATAATAATTTCTTAGAAAAATGACACCTAGGACTCTATCTATGTATATTTGGTGTTCATGAAAAAGACATAACAGGGCGCCCCAAATTTATAGTAGTCGACAAAGACCCAGATGGCTCGCCCCATAAAATACTACGAGTGGGTCTGTTGGTAGCAACGCTATACTTAAAGATAATCACAATTTACGAGATCCCTTTGCCGAAAATTTAGGAATACTTTCCTTTTAGCAAGACGTCGAGCAATTACTGAGCTCCTAATAATGTGTGTCCCACCTTAGGTTTTTGTTCCATTTAATGACGTACCCTGAGATTTTTCTTACTCAGATAGTATTACTGTTAACTTGATGTAGTGTTATTGCTTGTGTTTCTCATGTTTGTAAGGTTAATACAATTTATGTGATAACTATTTTTCATTTTTGTTTCGATTTTTTCAGTGTCACGCTCTATCCCTCTTTTAGCAGGATAGGCAGAAGGAGCTTAATGTTAGGGCATTCCGCTCATCAATTTCCACCAAATTCTGGAGTCATTTTATGTTGAGTGGTGGAATTCAACGCCGCGCTATACTTCGACACCAAAGCGAAGATAAGGAAAATATTAAATATTCATCTTCTCGAGTGATAATCGAACCAATAACCTTTACAGTTCCCGTTGTCACGCTTACAGTTATATCTTTGATCCACTGCGCCACAATTGGCCTGGTGCTTATCATTTATTATAAGTATTTAAAAATATGCTAGAATACCTTACCTTAAATCACAGTAGTACAGTTGGTCGGCGTTGAATGTGATTCTAAGTTCGTGTATTCGATTTTACTCCAGGTAATGTTATATTTAATAATATAAATACGTTGTCTATAATTGAAACCTGTATAAGCTTTCTTTAGAATTAAATTTTGTACTTACGACAATAAAGTCTCTTCTATTTAGTGAAACGTTAAATTACCATATTCAAGAATTCTCAAGTAAGTAACTATGCTAATATTATTATGTTTTGGAATTAATAAATACAAAAATAAGGAACTTTTGGAAGATATTCAGTATGTACTATGTATATATATTGAATATGCTAATTTCAAATTCCTTTTTACGCTTACCCCATATTCCTTTTTACTTGGCTGTGGAAGCCATCAAACAGAAAGCCTATATCTTCGTTTATATTCAGTAGAGCTTTATCAAAGCGCAACGTGTATCAACCTACCACTAAATTATGGTCCTCTCCAATTTATGAAGGTCCCGCCTTTATACGGAATTTTTAGGAATTTAGCATAAAATCTTCAAAAATCGTTGATTTATATCTAAATTTTAAAATAGCTGTCGTTGTACTGTCAGTGTGTAGATTTAAAGCGAATATATTAGTTTTATTTTAACTAGATAATATCCAGATAGGCTCACGATTTATTATCATCTAGCAGGCTAGGCAGAGAGAACCTGGAGACCTGCAATCCATTCCCATGAAGACATTTCTTTTCTTTCTTTGTTTCCGCCGAATTCTGGCAACATAAAAATATTAAATATTTAATTACCTTAAGTGGGAATCGAACCCCCAACCTGTCGCCTTAACAGTTCCACGCCTATGCTCCTGCGACGCCCCGCCGACTGTCCTCAAAACATACCATAATTTTAGAAAACAATCTCTCCAATACTTTCCAATCAATAAAAGCTTAACGTAAGATTCTCACAGCAGTTCACACAAAACCATTCCTCAGACATTACGCGGTGCAGTCGCAAATGTAAGCCGTTATTATCGCCGCCTGCATTCACAAAGGCCTTATCAGCGCGCTGCAACGTGACTGCATCAGCCTAATAGCGTATCTGTGTATAAAACGTCCACTTTATGAGACCCTGTCGCTCGCTATGCACTTAATTTTTTGATAGGATTATACGGGTTGAGCTTGCTGGCTGTTCCATTTTAGAGAAGAAATGTAGAGGTGAAATTTCTAATATTGTAGCAATATTTGAGTGTAAGTTGGGGCCAGTGGTGAAACAAGCTTGTGACTGTAAACGCAACAGGATGTGGGTTCGATTCCCACTCGAGTAAATTAATATTTACTATTTCCTTTATTTCGTTTCTTTTAAATTTCTATCGTTGGAAAAGTTGAGTTCTGCTACTCAAAACATAATCCTTACAGAATTCGGTGTTAAGTAGCGGAGTGTCTTAACACTACATTTCCCTCTGCCTAATTTGCTATGTGTATTATTTTTAGTGTCACGCTGTATGGGGATACAGCGTGACACTAAAAATAATATAATTACTCTAAGTAATATATCTAGCTATTATCTTTCGAATCCAGATGGTACGAGCAGCTAATTTAAAATAAATTTTAGAAATGAGCAATCGTAATTAAGTTATAAATTAACATTAACCGTTCATACTGATGACAGTTATACTAGAAGATAAAAAGCTCTCATTAAATCTAATCTTATAATTTAAAACTTTATATGATTTTGAGAAACTATACGTAATATCTCATTTTATTTCGTAAGTTTAATTATGTTCAGTTACATATCTATTGTTGGATAGCACGTAGTCAAAGAGCTTTAAGCTCCATGACGAAGCTACAGAACTTCTAAAGGCTTATCATATTGACAGTACCAGGGGGATTACATTTTGAACTCTATCATAGTGACCAATGCAATGCAAGCGACGATTATAGGTTCGATCTCCGCTCGCGCTTTGTATAGTACATATTTCGGCGTTACATTCTTATGCATTAGCTTGTAATTTATAGTCATAGTAAAAAATGCACGAAGAATCTCATATCTTTAATGTTAAATCGCTAGCTAATCTTATTTAGCTACTAGTATTATCATAATATTTACTTAACCTGTAGAATATGAGATTCAAACTATGAAATTTTATGTATGTAGACTGGCGACGCCACGTCTGCGAGTCGGTCCAGACTACTTCGTGTTGTACTCACACCATCTACTTATCAATTTCTTTTTGTTTATGAATATTTATTAACTTGGAATTTATTTAATTACTTTTTACAAATTTTAAAAATGGGGTAATTTATATTTTCATGCCATTATCACCTTCTTCTTCAGCATCACGCTATATCTTCTATATAGCAGAGTAGTTTTATAATAATATAAATTAATTAAAATATTATAAATATGCATCGTTATTCTACACTATTATATTATACATCTGGTATTAATAAAAATAATAACAAGAAAATGCATAAACAATATAAAATAAACAATTATTCAATCATAAATCGAGTCGAGAAACAATCAATGACCAAAATAATACTTGCTTATAACTTCGCCATTGTCCCAAGTCTGAAAGGGCTAGGTTATTAAAGAAAGTAATATGCCTCAGGCCATCCTTTTGTTTCGTCCGATAGCCTCTGCTTTCAATTGACATGAAAATAGGAGTGTTTTGTTGAACTGTAGCCGACCTCACTCTGACCTTTTAATTGTATGGGGCTTTATGTACCCACTGTGTTTTTTATGAACATACCTACTGTAAGTGTTGTCTGAGCTATTTAAGTAACTTGGGGCATTTACTTTCATTTTGTGTTTTCCTTATGTATTTATATAAAATATATTACTATTTATATATTTATATATAATTTAATAGGGTAAACTGTGAGGAAATAACTAAAACTTAATTCGTTTGTATATGAATTTATTTTCGTGCTTCTCTCTCTCTCTCTTCGGGTATTTTTTTAAATATATAATAATATTTTTTTTATTCGAAATTTTTATAAGAAATGTATGAATAATTTGATTCTACTTTCTTCTTATTTAACAGTAGTAGTAACAGAGATAGTTATGTCACGTCGTACGTCGTCTAATACATATTTTTTATTCAAATCTCTCATTCATCGTTAGATACCTCTCCAATTCAAAATATTTAAAGAAACAGAAATAAATTTCAATACTTTCGTATTTTATTATCTAATATTTTGAAATAGAGTATATCTAAAATAATATATATCTGTTTTAAATGTGTTATATTGATACCATTGTGGCGCAGTGGCGTTGCATCTAACTACAAACGCATTGGTTGTGGGCTCGATATTAACTTGGGGAAATGAATTATTTTCACTTTTCACACAGAGCGAACTCTGGTAGGCACTGTCGAGTTTCACCGAAAGTTCTCCGTCAAAATTGAAGAACAAAGTTTGTCAACACTTCTCTCGGGTTCTCACTGAGGTAAGCAAATGTTTTACACCTACATTAGCTTTGCATCACAAATATCTGTATATTACAACATTCTTGTTACATTATATTCCTATTCATGAGCTGTTTTATATCATTTTTAATATCAAAAACAAAATAAATATTACATTTCATATAAATTAATTCTGTTCATGAAAATAACAATCCATAAAATATGTATTTCTTAATTAAAACGTATTAAGTAAGGTAAAAATTCTATTACTTTTTCAATTTGTATAACGTGATGAATGGTTTTTTTATGAAACATTTACATTATTCCAATGAATGAATTTATATTTTCTTTTATATATTTTCACGTTTTATAATATCAAGAGCTGTCAACCGCACTGATTAAAATTCTCCTTTTATACGGGGATCTCATAATAAGAATGGCCAAGTCTTATTAGAATATAACAAAGTATTTGTTTTGGCGTCCTTTTGGGGGTGAAGTCTAGGCCGGCTCGTAAAGTTCGGGACGGCGCGACGAGAGACGCCCACGTTCGAACCCTCTCAAGAAGTATTGTGCGTATTATGAGGGGTTACAAAGTGAGGATGGTGATATTGGCAGTCCTTACCGAGCGTGAGAAGGTGAGGAAACTTCACATAAAACGTAAGGAGGCAGGTGCATTCCATTTCGAAGGCCCAAATGTGGCCGTATTTCACGCTTCACGCGTCATTACTGCCCTTACAACGAGTACAGGCGGTGTGTTAGCGAAAGGAAAAGTGTTACAATAAAAATCTTACCGGCGAAGCGAAAGCTAGGGCTGCGAGCGAGTTGACACTGTCTGACACTGTCATTCATTATCACCTTGTGTGTTTAGTTTTTAGTACGATTTCGATATAAAATAAATATAGCTCCATAGAATTAATTATAATATTATTAACATTTGATTAAGCTGAATATCATGAAAAAATATATAAGCCACTAGCTGTTTTTTGAAAGTTGTAACATAAATAACAAGAAGTCAAAATATACTTCAAACTTCCTTCAAAAGAGCTAGTAGCATCGTAATTAATTATGGAATAAATAAAACTTTCATTAACAGTAATATTCAAATCTACATGAAGTGTTGTTTAAGTATCTTTTTAATTAAAGCAGCTAACGACCTTTAGGAAGTTCATGGCTAGGTTTAATTTGATACAAGCCTAAAGGACTATTCAAAAGCGTTATATTAAATGGACCTGTCTACATACTTCAAGTGATATAAAATATGGAAACTAACTGGGTTGATGACCGATCAAAAGGAAAGGCCAAAACGTTAGTTTTTTATATATAAAGAGGCTATCATAGCATAAGGGTGCAGCGTCTGACTGTAAAAACCGACGGGTTCGATTCTACTTAGGAGAATTAACTGTACCTCGCTCTGGTAACAAGACAAAGACCGTCATAGAGGTCCGCCACTTAACAAACAATATCTTGGAAATTGGGCAGAAAATAAAGAAAGGAGTCTTTTAACACTCTTTATTTGTTTGTGAGTTACAATTTGATCGAGAATTAATTATGAGCCAGATAAAATTATTTCAAATTCAACTCTAAAGTTTTTAGTGTACACTATTTCAGTTAGTGATAAATAGAAATTTTATTCTCGATTTTCAATCAATTTAGAGACAACATTTATTATTTAAAGACACGATCTACGTGAAATATTTTATGACATCTTTATATATTGTTTTTTAAAAGAGATACTTAAGCATATTTAACATATTTTCTTTTAGCTTCATACTATCCCGCATAGCAGGGTAGGCAGAGGGAACATAGAGTTAAGACACTCCGTTCCCCACTTTCTACCGAATTATGGTGGCATTGCGTATAAGAAACCTACGATGCGCGTAAATTTAAAATTATAACAAAGCAAGAAACAAAGCCACACCAGGTAACTAGTGTTTTATAAATTCGTAGTCACTCACCCTGGCCTCATTAAAGGCATGAGGCAAAAAAAAAAACAGTTGGTCTCATTTGTCAACTGCCTCGCATCATGCACCGTCGTGAACCAAGTGGCCGAGTTTGCACGAGGTACTTTTACAAGGGAACTTTAATATCTCAAAATGAAAATACTTACTGATAACGTTTTCATTACGTCTTCTGGTGCGATTTTACAGTTACGACCGCGATAAGAAAAAGTTGTCAACGTAAATAATACAGGGACCTTTATGGTGCTTTTTAATTTTATATTGTTTGTTTTTTTATGTATTTTTTTTTGGATGTTTTTTTTTTTTAAAGTGTTGTTAAAATTATGGGTAACTTACTTTTTTTTGGAGCCTAGTGCTAAGATATTCCGTTCCCAACTTTTCGTCAAATTCTAAATGCATTACGTGTTGAACTCACTATGGCGCTAGTCATCGTCAACATCATTACCTAGAGTGGGAATAGAACCTAATTTACAATCGCACGCTTGTGGCGACGACTACGACTGGTCCCAATTATTTTTAATATTCTTTTTTATAAAAAAATTCGGGAAACATTGGAATATGATTTTATTTAAGCTAAATGTTAAAGATATTATTAACCTAAGAATTTACCTTGAAATAAGGCTAGTTATTAGTTTATATCTAATTCTATATTATAATAAAAGACCTAAAAAGAATTTCAACAAAACGACAAGACATTAAAATCGGTATTGTTTAATATAATTATTATATAAAGATACCCTCGTACCGACCTAAATACTTGCGTAGAACACGCGATATAGCACTTTCATAATTCAGTGTCATAATTGACCGAGCTTTAATTAGTTGCACTGGCGTGCGTCGTAATAACCTTTTAAGCCTAACCTAAATTTTTACTTTTGTATGAAATATAATTTTAATTAATTGTGTTCATTTATACTATTATTAGAATATGTGTGTATTTTTAATGTATTGAAATATGGTTTAATTAGTGGAATAGCGTTTTACTACAATGGTTATTTGTTCTATCCTTATATTATTTTTTTGCAGCTTCATGCTGTATTTAGTAAACATCAGGATAGGCATAGGTAACCTAGTGTTAAGGCACTTTTGTTCCTCAGTTTCCGTAAAATTCTGGAAGCATTGCGTCAAAAGCAACGAAGTGGCGGCATTCAACGCCGCGCTTTTAACTCTATAGCAGAACAAATTTAATTAAATTTAAATATTAAATATAAGGAAGTAGGAATCGAACCTATAATCTGTCGCGTTTACAATCACATGCTTGTGTACCTACATACGATATAATATCTAGCTGAAAATATACCTAAATATATTTGATTTGAACTTTACAATCCTGTAAAAAAACTACAAATAAAATTTAGAAAAGCTTTTAAGCTTTTACTTTCTTTAAGAACAATGAACAATGTTGAATGCATTATGTATAACCATAAGCCCTAAAACACGAATTTATTGACGCAATCTCTTGTTTTCAAAGCGTCGGGCGCGATTTAGAAAAAGATCTTTTGTTTCTCTTTCACTATGGCCAAAGGTTCTCGGAGTATTAAAATATTTTAGCAGTGCTTTAATAATATAATATGCAAATATATATAAAAATGAAGTATTTTATAAATGCTAAGTTATGTTTGTTTTTTGTCGGGTTCATGCGGGAACTAAATATGGAGCGGACTGTCTTAACACTCCGCTCTCCCCATTTTTCGCTGGTTTGTGTTGGGTGACGGAACCTAACGCCGCGCTTTGCCTTGGCACTTTAAAGCAAATTGAAATATTAATAAATAATAATTTATGCACGTTTGTGCCCCTGCGCGATGATGCGCCAAGTTATGTTAGTTAGTGTTATCATATTATAATAAAGGTAGATGATGAATTAATTCATCATCTTTATCATATCATTCCCTATTTAAAATAAATAATTAAAAAAGAATTATAGCAATATATAATGGGCTATGATAAAACATGATTTTTACATAACTTCAACAGATGTAACCGAAGTGAAGCAGATTAACAACAAGAGGAAAGTGTAGTGCTGCGTCACAAGTACCCTTCGCCTATCCCTCCGACTGCTCGTGTACTTCAACTTAACTTTTTATTAACTTTTCCCCCACATTTCATAAAAAATACCGCTATTATATTATTGGACTACAGTTCATATATGTTAGGAGCGGTTGACCAGATGCTTCTGTTTAGATAGGAAAAAGAGAAGTATTCGTTTCTTATGTAAACATTGTTACTATTTTGACCAATTCTTGCAGTATCTCGAAATTAGTGCAGAAAACGGCAAACAGAGTGTCTTAACACTGAGACTTTTATACCTACCTTGTACACCTACATAGTGAAGTTGCAAAGCAAGAAATAAAAATTGTGAAATAGATAGAGAGAGAAAAAATACTCGCATATGTGTTCATGTATGATATCGTGTACTCTTTAAATTAACTGTGGAATTGATGTTATTTCTAAAAGGTCATGTTCTAAGTTCAGACCCTCGTTGATTTAAGTATATAATGGAGTCTCTCACGTCTTCACAATAGCCGATAGCTTAGAAAACATTCACAATAAAAAAATACTAAACACTGAAAAGAAAAGAAACTTTTTAATTAATTTAATATTAATAATAAATAATAAACAAAATTAACAATATTTGATTAAATAAAAAAAATAAGAAGATACAGACACTAGAGCTTGATATGAAAATATTAAGTATTTCATTTCTTCGTGCAGCAATTGAGTCCTCCATGTCAATCAGCACATGCTTTTAGTCAAATTCTACGACTGCCTACTGGTAATTACCTACAAGTAGAAATTAGAATTTTACATCTGGAACGTTTTACTAACACGGCACTAACACCTCATTTATAGCTGCTGTAACTGCTGCCAGTCACCATCAATATTATTTATGTGCCGGCGTGAAGAGTAATTTCGCGTATTAATTTTCCTAAGGCGCTTGCTTTCAGGGTGCGTTAATCACCTTACGTGATAGCTTTTTAATCACGAACCGTCTTGATATTGTGGATGTATAGAAATTTTATTATAATATTTGAAAACTATAAGATTTTAATCATTTATTGCAATGACTTCTTGACTTGAATGCAATGACTTCAGAATTCACCGATCTTTGAGGAACGTCTTCTTTTCTCTACCTACTTTGCTAAGTGAAATTTTAATCTCTACATTTATCATATTTGAACTTTGTCAATACGCAAGGATACATAAAGATAAGTTAATCACAAATAAGATAAAAAATGTTATATAATTATAATTCATACTTAGATTAATGATATGAATAAATTGGCACAGGCAAAATTTTATATTGCTGTACAATAAATTCTAACAAGGTTAAATAAAATATTTCTAAAACAAAGCTATTTTTGTAGCTATTAACGCGTCGGTCGATGTTCGTTAGCGCGATATGTTTCGCAGTTCGCTGAAAATTGCATTAGAAAGTTTATTGTTGAGTGAACCTATCACTTATCTGTTTATTTTCTAGTTAGCTGTACGGTCAATATTTTCATATACCTATTTAGAGTATTAAATCTAGTGGAGGCGATTATTATAATATTCAGTAGCCTTTATAGCACAACGTTTATCTGTAAGCGTGATGGGTTGGTTCTTGTTGGTTGTGGGTCCTGTCCTCATTTGGGAGAATGATTATTTAGTATTTTTTGTATCAGCAAGGCACTACACGCCGTAGAGTTCCATTACTCAACACACAATGTCTCGGAAAGCGGAGAACGGAGTATTTTGACAATAGTCTCTGACCCCGCTTATCCTACTGTATACAGTGAATTTGGTTAGTCGTAATAATTATTATACTTAGATAATGAAAACTACAAGTTTTTTTCTATAGGAAAGGTTACTCACTCATCACGAAATCTCAGAAACTGCAAGTGCTAGGAATCTGAAATTTTGTATAGGAGTTACTTATAGGACGGAGATGCTAAGACGGGAATTTGCAATATTCGACTCCTAAGGGGTTGTTTTTGGGGTGGAAAGTTGGTATGAAACTTCGTTACTATAAATGCTAGGAGTCTAAAATTTTGCATGGACGTCATTTATAGGACGTAAGTACTCATGGAGACAGAAATTAATAATAACGTTATTCACGCGGGCGAACCTGCGGGCGGACCGCTAGTTCAATATAAATCTATATAATTGGCAAGACATTACAAATATGTAAAGAAAATATAATTGAAAATCATTTTCTAGCTTGTGAATATGATTAAATACTAAAATGGTGGTAAATAGAAATCTTGACTTTAATATATTTAAAATAAATCACACCTTTATTAAACGTTCCATCTTATCAAGAACTCTGTCAGAGTTCACTTGTAAATTTTCAATTAGACATTTATATGCTGGTGTATTTTAATAAGCATCGTGATAGCGCTGGTCTCACGCGATACATTGGTTACCTACTTTTGTTTGGCCGTAGTTTTATGTTCCTTTTAAACAATATCTTAATGCATAATTGCACGCAACAACACTATTCTTTTGTTTTTTAGTATAAATAATCTATTTATTATGAAAGATAATATCTGGAAAGTTTAAAAACTTTAAAATACCTACTTAATTTTTATCAGATATTTATTCTAATACTGCGAAGTCATGTACAAGCATATATGAAAAGTCGTAAGAAAAGAAGTGAGGCAGGAAAAGAAATCCTATAAATAGACCCCTTCATGTCCTACCCTACATCTAACGCTAGAATTTGCCTAATAAACCTTATGGAATTCCATAAATGACTATATTTTTAATCTATAAGCCTAAATCTTAATACCTTGTAATCCCAGTCCCGCAGGGGACGCTCTACTGCCTTGGGCATCGTCTCAAGCAGCCACGTAATGCTTACAAATTTTTCAGTGACAGAGTACATTTTTCCGTCCTCACCCGGTGTCGCCGTAAAATCCAGTAGGGCTAACAGCAATTGTCTCAAGTTCGATAAAAAAAGACTATTATGCATAGTTAAAGGCACAGAATTTGGCCATTTTATGTTACAGTATATAGCATATAGCAGGCCGTCCAAGCATTTAGAATATTTCAAACTTGTTTAATAGAATCTACGAAGGAACTCGAACCATTTCCACTCGAATCTAAATGTCAACTTTATAGAATACTGACATGTTTTGTTACTGCGAACAATATTGCTAGAGTGAAAAATGAATATGGGTATTATTCTCTCTACCTATGTAAAAATATAGCATTTCTCTACTCTTCACGGTCCTCGACGCGTTGTTAAACTCCCCACTGTGGTGCAAAACAATACATTTTGAACGGTCTCGTTTTAAAATAATGTGGTTCGAGCTTCCACCGGCAACACCGCCTAAATATCGTTGAGCGTTAGTGGAATAAATCCGTTGGAATGGAAATAGGCGACACTTTCGTTTAAATTTATTTATGTGATGAGTTTATTGAAAAAAATTATGGGGAAACCTCGTGAAATATAAAGGAAAAGTTCGAAAATGTAAACGTGTAAATGGCCAGTGTTTTTGACATCAAATTTATATTTTTACAATATAGTCTATAAATTGGGCTTGATTTTTAAATGTAAAAATTTGTATCGATAAACTGTAGATATAATATAGTAGCAAATTGTAGTTTTAAGTAAGCTGCACAAATAATGGAGTCTTATCACTAGGCTCTCTCTCTACCTACCTTGTTATGTGCGGGATACAGCAGAAGCTGAAAAAAAAATACTTAAGTGCATGCAAAAGTCAAAGATCTCATTGCGTTGTTTCTTATTTGTATACTGAATAGTCCTAACGAAAATAACATCATTATTTTTAAAATACAACGTGTTTATATAAATTTAAATAATATGTCTGTGGAGAAAGAAAACGAATAATTTTAATCTGTTAAAAATAAAATGAAGAAAGTGGCCTCAGGGGCCGCATTGTCGCGTTTTATGTCTTGTTATTCACAGGGGACGAATGAAATAAAAATAAATAAAGGCAATAACAGTGGGGTGTAGGTAAGTATTTTTAATTTCTTAAATTAATATCTAGTTTTTATAATTTTCTTCTTCTTAGACATTTTCTTATCTCTTTTATTGCTTTGTACTTATCTATACCTATATTATAAATTCGAAAGTAACTCTGTCTGTCTGTCTGTCTGTCTGTCTGTCTGTCTGTCTTTTACGCAATCAGGCCCAAACCGCTAATTTAATTGTAATAAAATACACATATAGAGATACATGAGAGTACCGGGATGAACATAGGATACTTTTTTTTCTTATATTTGTAATATTGTCGATATATACCAATATATTAAAATAATTAATTTGACATGCAATTTATTCCGCCATTTTAATAACAATCGTCGCTACGCGTTGCTAAGCAACGGCTTGCAAAGTTTGTTGTTTTAAGAAAACGTCACCCAAAGTGAGTTTGCTTAATGCAGACATGGCGCGCGCCGATATAGATTTGTATACATTAACAAAAATTAGATGATTTCTATAATTTGATATTCATCCTTATGAAAATAAATATAATAGTCACTTTTAGCATTTCATCTAGATGGAAATTATAGTTTACTGTATAACATTCTAATAAATAATTAAGGAGATGTCACTGATTCCAAATGACTTAGCCTACGAGTTGTGTAGTATGACCGACGCGAACGGGCAGATGACTTTGTTGATTTTGTAATTTTTTATATATTTTCGAATTAATATTATTTTTTATGTAATTACTTGCTGCTTATAATTAATTAATCTTAGTTCGGTTATGTATACCGATGTTATACACTTAAAATATCGTAATTTTAATCATTTGGGATTTTATTTAATATTGTTCGCAAAAATTAATAATTATTTAATATAGAAAAATGTTTAGTACGCGCGCACGACAAACTTTAGGTACTTTTTCTAATGTTAAGAATTTCCTTTAGTTACTTTTACTTCTTTTGTTTGTTCATTTCGGTTACTCAGACATTTTTTCTAATAATAAATCTCCACTTATTATTATTTTTTAACTTATTTTAATTATTTAGGCTTATATTTTCGCGGGCGTAGCCGCGTCCGGGCCCACTAGTTGATCATAAAGAAAAAAATATTATTTACGTACGAAAGTTATCGCAAAAGTATGCTTAAAATGCATCTAGAGGTATGGCTGATGATGATGCAACACTCACCAAGATACAGACGGGTGTTTCCACCTTGATTTAACCTTCTTGCAAAGACATTTGAAATGAACTCACTCAGTTCTACGGAACAGAGTAGAGTACTTATGGAATCCATACAAATCATAATACCAATCTTCAGCTATCTGCATCTAAAAAAGCCATAAAGTAGGCAACATCAGAGTGCCAACAAAATGCCATTTGTTAGCATTTATTCCTTTGACAGAAATATCTTGCAACTTTCCCGTCAACAACATTGTAGATTGCATCGACCAGTCTATTTACAAGCGAACTACGAAACTCGACGACATTTATAGACAGCGTAATGTATTTATGTCCTTTTAATGGCGTTTCACATTACCCCAGCGGGACTAACGACCAAAGGAAAGAAAACATGACAATTGAAGTTATTTATTGGCAATCGAGCGGTTTTTATTTACAAACCTACCTTGTGCGAAGGCGTCGAATATATTTATTAGGCGTTTTGGAGGAAACGGAATGGGAGGAGGCACATTACTCAAAGTATTAGATGTGTTTGTTGCGTAAATATTGCTTTATCACATACGTACGTACGTTTAGTGACATTTTACAAATGAATTGTTTAAGCAGCCCTAAAATTTTTATTTTGAATTTAAAATTAATATAGGACTCTGTCAGATACCTATGCTATGATATAGTGATCTAATTGACTACATTATTTTGTTTTTTTAAACTTTTTATATTAATTATTTGTTTAAAATATCTAGATTATTTTACGTATTTCTATTTCAGGCTTGGCGACTTTCGACTTGGCGGCAGACCGTAAATAATTTTCAATAATTATTATCTAATTAAATTGTAAAAATGATTTTTTTACTTAGTTTAGCACATAATCTAATATGTTTTATACGTATTGTAATATTTCGGCGTTAAGTTTCACCACTCTATACGCAATGTTTCCAAAATTTGGCGGAAAATGGAGAGCCGGGTGTCTTAACACTAAGCTTCTTCTGTCTACCCTACTACATGCGGGGTACAGCTAGGAACTCAAAAGAAAAACATTATAATAATAAATAAAAGATTGCCAAATTAAATGTCTACTTTTATATTATTCTATCGAACAATGAAATCAACGACAACGTTGTACCAACAATA
This sequence comes from Heliconius nattereri, assembly GCA_013403645.1. Lineage (NCBI taxonomy): Eukaryota > Metazoa > Arthropoda > Insecta > Lepidoptera > Nymphalidae > Heliconius > Heliconius nattereri. Next base: position 3,422,660 of record JAAIXI010000236.1, read on the forward strand.
TGATGCAGAGACTAAGTGCATTACAAATGAATATCAAACGGTCAACGAACGCCAGCAGAAATTGATGATGCGGTTTCCTTTGTAAGATCCGGCAAAGTACTTGTGCGTTCTAGACAAAGCACGAATGTTGAGGACACTCGTGACAAACGTATGTAGAGGGGCCCATTCTTAACAAAGTATGGTTTGAAGTCCCATAATGAATATTTACGATGCCTCCCTCTTCATCCCCTCCTGATATATTGTCGAATATGTTTGACTAGAACAGGCTTAGGGTGGCAGGGTGTAAGGATAAATGCTTCCTACAACTTTAATGCACCCTAGTGCTTTGCATATTATGTACTTGGGAGAAGAATGAATGAATTACTGTAATGCTTAAACTTTTGAGGCCGTTCTGGCACAACTGTCTGGGTTCGATTTCCAGTTGGGGAGTCAATTATTGTTATAAATATTTTTATTTCTTTCTGGTAAACAAGTCTGGTAAAGAGTTCGTATGTCTTAACACTAAGTTCTCCTAGCCAAGCCTCATGTTTTGAAAAAATAATTCCAAAATTTTTATATTGAATATGTTTGAGAGGAATTCTATTATTATCTCTCTGTATAAATTTAGCTACTAACATGAAAATAGAAGGTTAGTAAATCCAATAAGCTCCAAAGATTCCATTCAACCGCTATTGGATTGCTCCAACAATAAGCATGGCGAATGCGTAAGGACGGATTTTCACCTATGATTCCTGTACTTATGAATTTATAAGACCAAAATTACATACTTTTTATACACGCTATATAGATGTGTTTTTACTAAAAAAACCACTTACATAAATAATAAATATAAAAGAGGCCAGTCATGGTACATGGGCATGCGACTGTAAACGTGACAAGTTGTGGTAAAGAGGCAAACCCGGCGTTGAGCTACGCCATTCAACACCTAATGCTCCCTGAAATCACCGAAAAGTGAGGAATGAAAGTGTCTTAGCACTAGATCCTCAGTTTCCATCTTATTCTTACCCTGACTTGCGAGGGATACAGAATGAAGTTAAAAAATATAATAACAGTAAACGCTTAAGCCAATCCGCTGTCCTAATCTCAAGCAAACAGGCTTGTATTAATTCGGCCACAATCTCCAAGCTTAGTTACCCCCAACCCCCAAGTAAAATCAAGAACAAAATACGTCGCTTGTCATGACTTACCCAATTAATGAGGGTGCAATTCAAGATATCTTGCCTCCGGTATTAGACCTTTAGAACTAGTGCGAACATAAATTGTGATAGGGGGCGCTCCGGGGCCTGTTTAATTTCACGACTGAATAAATCCAAATGTTATACCGCGGAGACCGGCCGCGTAGTGACGTGCCTGTTGTCCCATCAATAAAAATCTGACTGCGTCGAAATTTCCATTTAACGAATAGTTTTTAACATTAATTGTAGTTTAAATCGAGTTTAATTATTTATGTATAGGAAACTGGAAATAAGTTTTATTTTAATCTAAACGCAACTTCGCTCGCTTAAGCTAACTATCATAAGGCTATAAGCAAAAGAAATACACAAAATATTTTCATAAATTGTGAATTTAATGTATAATAATGAAGTTTCATCTAAATCCGTTCCCTAGGTTTTGCATGAAACTGGAACAAGCATCCATTTTCACATACGTTTATATTTATGTAATTTTATATTGTCGTACAATACCCAATCTGTACAATAACACCATAATACCGACAGCATTAAATAAATTAAATTAATAAAAGAGAGGTATTGTACGAGCAAATAAAATAATTTATCTTTTAATATGAAGCTTACGTTACATTATAATCTATATCGACCGAAGTAAATATCGTTTCATCGTTCATAATGGCGCATCAGATGATTCCGCTTATATTCACGTAAATCTCTTCAATTAATATGAAACCCTCGGAAATTAATATCAAAACGTACGTATTATTCATTTTCTTGTATCATTGCTTTATAATAGCATCTCGCGGATATGGCAGGGATTTTTGTCATTTATATTATTCCAATAAAAAATTGATGTATTTTAATAAATATATTATATTTTGTAGCCATTGTTAGTTCTACGGCGACGTGGTGCAGGCCCAATTGATTGGTGTGGGTTTGATTACCACTCGGGGGAATAATTGAAATATTTAATACTATTTCCTCGCTCTGGTAATAAGACAAGGAGGCAGCTTTACATGCAATGACATTATTTTATAAATAAAACATTTTGAAAATATTTTATATTTAGAATGCTAATTAATGTTTGCCAAACAACTTTCCTTATTATTATGAATTAAATAATTATAAATGAAAGCTTTAGATCTATACTTGGACGACTTCAGTATAAATAAATAGTTGAAAAAAAAAGATTTGCCGATATTTTTAATTTTATGTTCTTTAAGTATTTTTAATGAAGCGTTCACAATTTAATTAAGGTTATGGCATAATAAAAACATATAAAATTATTTTTGTTAAATTTGTTTATCGTAAAAAACAGTTTAATACTTTATAATACGACAATGAATTTTTTTAATTAATAATTCATTCATAATTTGGATATAACGAAGTGTCTTGACACTAGATGTCTACCTCTACCTCTGTCTACCCTCCATGGAGATATATGTTAATATTGATCGGTGACAGATTATATTATAGTTACATTTTAATCAGATTTAGTTTTAATACAAGTAAATACAATTCAAATTAAGCTCGAAAAGTAATAAAAGAAAACCATTACCCAAATCCAAATATGTAGAGTTCCAAACATACCTATAAGATAAGGGAACCTCACAATTGCTTGGGAGACCGATACTGTTGATTCCGTTTTCGATACGACCAAAACAATATCAGTATATTGAGAGTGAGCAAACTGAATCGCGACTGCAGTACAATACACGCTACTCTTATTGCATATTTACTCTAGCACTGGCTCGGGTCTTTAGTTTATGCTGACTTTTATTAAGATATTTTCTCGAATTGACTATGTTATTGCTTTTACTATATATATATATATATGTATGTAGATTTATGTATATACATATATGTTATTGGGATAGTAAACGGTTTCTTTGCTCTGGTGTCGCGAGCACTCAGCACGCAATGCCTCCAAAATTCGGCACAAAGTGGGGAACGGAGTGTCTCAACACTGGGTTCACTCTGCCTACTCTGCTGTGTATAGCGGGATACAGCGTGAAGCTGATTGATTCAAAGTGCTTATGTAGGGGTAGTATATGACTGCAGTATTATTACTGTATGTTCTTTTTAAGTGAAATCTGTTGTAGTTTATGCATCGTTTTTTATTTAGTTTTAGAAAATTAATGAAACTAAGGAAAGAAGTTTGAAAATTTAAAACACATTTTATTTTTGGGCATTAAGTTTTTATTATAACAAATAATATTAATTTACTTTCTACATAGTAATACTGCGACAGTATAGAAAAGACAGGTAACTAAACTTCGTAATCAACTATAAATATTATACTAGGTAGTTGATTTCATAGTCCATTGTTTACATAATTATCACACGCAAATATGTCCAACAGTGATGAAATTATAATTCTTTATTTTTTCTCTCTTTTTACTAGTAACTTATCAATTTCTTCCAACAGGCTAAGATGTCATAAATTATACCACAGCTGGGGCAACAAACTTACCTTCCAATAACCACTGTAGGTGGAATATAGCAACAACACATGCACTTTACAACAATGGTTGCTAATTACGAAGAGCTATGGGCTCGCGTGCGCCGCCTCCAGCAATTATGCTAATCTTATTAGTCAATCCAGTTCGCCCAGTTTTAAGTTTCTGCACAAGCTACGCTTGCCTGTTTTTTTTTTTAATATAAAACATTTTTCTGATAGCGTGACAAGTACCTAGTGCATTTTCAGTATCTTGAACAATAATATTGTTTAATATTTTAGTTAAAAACCTTATAATCACATGTTTTTATGAAATATAAGCTTGAATTTATGTTATTTCTATAGGAATTTAAGTTAAACAATAAATTTAGCCACCGAAAAATTTCGTAGCAATGGGAAGCGATTTTTTCAATCGGCCAACTTTTACGATGCAAAGAGTAAGTACGGATTTACAGCAAAAGCCCCGTCTTTGTAACTCGGAATATTTCACTTAAGAAACAAAAGTACTCTAATAAAAGAAGAACAATCATAAATAGAGACGTACGACAGCAATTTCTTTAAAAAGTAGAAGATGCGAAGTAAATTTATTTTATAAAAGATCTTTAATTAAACTATAGGTTTGTTATAAACATAACTATTGCATTTAAGACTTTATTAATAAATAATTGTTCTTATATTGTATATTAAATAATTGTTTTTACTTTTTTATTAATAAGTATGTGCTTTCCTTCGAGTGGAAATGTAACCCACACCCATCGCGTTAAATTTACACCCAAACCCACGTTTTTGGCCCCAAAAACTTAATACTGAATACTTTTAATATATGAAAATAACAAAGAATCTCACACAATAATTTAATAATCAGCATTTAATTATAATTGAGAAGCAGACATGTTAGTACTAAATATGTAAAATTTAATTAATATTTTATAGTCCCAGTATAGCAGGTGCACAATGCCGCTAAACATAAAGCAAGAGTCCAATTCAATCTCAAGAGCGTGTAAATACAGAACAAAAGGTAACGTAATTTCCTCAAAGAGTAAACAAGAGCTCGGTCGTCTAATTGAAAAATATTCTCAATGAGAAATATGAAAAAATAAGGTGGTATTTTCTACTGTAATCAGTGCTATGTGATAGCGGGATTGGTCGGGATGAAATTATCTCGTGGATACCTTCGCAGGGTGCGAATTGAGTTTTTTTAATTAAGATGTCGAATGTTATTTTGTAAGTGTCAAATTTGCAAAAATTGTCATAGATTTTATTCTACATCTTTGCTTTTCTAATAGAGTCATTTTCTAGTCATTTTTTTCCTGTATATTACTGTTTTATAAAAGAATGTACATTGTTCTTAGTTTTACTATTTGGGCGATATATTCATTCTCTAATATTGATGTATAAGGCTAGGTCAAAGCTCAAGGTTGGGTTCCGCCAGCCAAAATAACACAATGTTTATTTATGCGGAAATTGGCGAAGCGAGTGATGTATTACTTGGCTCTATCTTCTCCAGAAAATGAAAAAGTAAAAAAAAATTACTTGTCTATACTAATATAATGAAGCGGAACAATTTGTTTGTTTGTTTGAACGCTAAGATCTCTGGATCTACTGGTCTGACTTACTTTGTTTTTGTTTTGTATGAAAGCTGTATTCTTCAGAAGTGCTATAGGCTATATAACATTAAATTACACATATGTACTAATAAATTGAAATACTTTCCAATTTGACATGCAATTTATTCTGCTATGTTAATAACAACCGTCATTGCTAAGCAACGGTTTGCAAAAATTGTTTGTTGTTTTAAGAAAACTTATACATTTAAAATGAACTTATATTTTGATATTCATCCTCATAAAAATAAATATAAAAGTCACTTTTATCTAGAGTAGAAGAAGTAGAAGAGAGAAGTACCATTTTATTTAGATTGAAATTATAGCTTACTTTATAAAATTCTAATAAATAATTAAGGAAATGTCACTGATTCGGAATGAGCTAGCCTTCGGGCGACATAGTATGAGTATGACCGACGCGAACGGGCAGATGACGGTTTTATAAATTTTCATACATTTTCGAACTATTGTTAATTTTTATGTAATTATTTGCTGTTTATAATTAATTTTAAAACTTAACTTAAAACTACACTTTGGTTCTCTTCTTATTTTATTTGATATTGCTCGCAAAAACTATCGTATTTAATATAGAAAAATGTTTAGTTATTTCATAGAGTCGATACCTATGTACGCAGGCACGGAAAACTAAAGTTTTCCGTGCGTTTTACTTTTTCTAATATTAAGAATATCCTTTAGTTACTTTTACTTCTTTTGTTGATTCATTTCAACAGCTCAGATTTTTTTCCTAATAATATGTCTCTACTTATTATTCTTTTTGATTATTTAGGCTTATATTTTCTTACTAATTCTATTGAAAACTGACAATAATTTCATAAATATGTTAAATAAATATTCTTATAGTTCAAGCAGGCGTAGCCGCGTCCGGGTCCACTAGTAAAGACATAAAAAGAGGGAACAATTTGGTTATCATGACGCAGAGGAATGTTTGACTGTTGACGCATGGGTTCTGTTTCCATTCTGGAATGAACTATATTCTTAAATAATGTAATTTCTTTGCTCTGGTCTTCCATTATTCAACACATAATGTCTCGAAGATTAAGATAAAATAAATTAGATTATAATCTTTATTTAATATCAGGAACGCCAGTCACTCAGTCGAAACGATCTTCTGTTTTATATTATAACTAAAAATCAAAGAGCAAAAAAAAATCTTTTAAGTGACCTAATTAGGAGACTAGCAAAAAATTAAATTCCTTTTAGTTTTATGTTTATTACGAATTCTTTTGTATTCAAGTTATATTAATTACTTTTGGTTTTATAACAAGTTTTATAAATATACATTTTGTTTCTGACCTATATATCGGACAAAGTAACTGATGTTATTTAATAGAAGAACCTCATCATCGATGCAAATCAGAAAAAAATATATCAGACTATTTGTTCTTAGTCTGTACACCATAATCTCATCTTTTTTTAGCTTCACGCTGTGGTTAAAATATTTAAAAATGTCTGTCTGTCACAGTGTCTCAATTTTTTGATGTCCAAATTTTTGAGACATTGCATAGTTTGATGAAAACATCTCTACAGTAATTCCTTTGCAAAAGTCTCACCCAGGATGTTTTGCGTGGACAATTGACTTTACATAATGCTAATAATTACAATGTTTCTATTTTCAGCTTCACGCTGTATCCCACATAATATAGTTAGCGTAGGTCGAGGGAACCTAGTGTTATAACTCTCAGTTCCCCCTTGCCCGCCGATTTTTTCTAGACATTCCGTGTTGAGTGGCGGAACTCAACGCTGGGCTTCCCCTTGGTGCCTCCAAATACATACTCATAATAGCAGTTGTAGCAAATATTCAAAATTTATACCTTACAATATCATCCCACATGAAATTTCGTCTACCATTCTCACGTCAGCATATGATTTTTCGCGTACCTTTCTGTCAGCAATCCTCTTATTTCATTTGTCACGATGTCCGCTCAAAGCTGACAATAAGCAATCTGTCAACGCGAGAACACATCCCTGAAAGGATCAAGGCTGAGCTCTACATTGTCTTTTTTAATTTTGTTAGAATCTAGGACTTTTTTGTTAGGTTAATTATATATGTTATTGTATATTAAGGCGCAGTGGCGTTTGAATTTAAACGACGGTTGTGTGTTAGATTCTAGCTCGGGGAATTGAATGATTTTTTATTAATATTTACATTTCTTCGCTCTGGTAATAAGGCAAGGCGTTGAGTTCTGCTACTCAACACTCATTGCTTCAAGAATTCTGCGGAAAATAGAGAACGGTGTGTCTTAACACTGGATTTCCATGAGCCCCCTGTCCATCCTGTATTATGCAGGATACAAAGTGAAGCGAAAAAAATATTAAAAATAAGTTATCTTTTGACTGACACAACTGTGCTTAGTTCTCCTGTGCCACGAAGTGCAATTTTTTTCTCATTTTTATTTATTGTCAGTTATACTTTTATTCCACAAAAATGGCAAAGCTTAAGCTTACTTAAACAAAGGAAATTTCTATATAAATATTTTCATTATATGAGTTTTAAAATAGTAATCTTCGCGTGCAAGGGGCGGTGGTTAACATAGTTACTCACAGCAAGTCACGATAGAGCCACTTTTACATGATTAATTCATTTTACATGGCTTTAAATCGACCTTAGACTTTAATAAAGCGCAATTTACTTTGGTAATTCACGAGGGAATCAACTTAGCTGAAAACTAATTTTGAAACAAGTGGCTAAAGTTGTGGTTTTAATACTGAAGAAAATATAAGTGAGGGTAGAATTAAAGGGATGCTTATGGTGTTAAATTTTTATGTTTTAAATTATAAACTGAATATTAATTTCATGTTTAAAAAAATATTATTTTTAGCTTCATGCTGTATCCCGAGGGAACCTGAGAACCTAATGTTAAGACTCTCCGATTTGCCCATGAGTTCTGGCTTTTTTGTTGGGTTAACTAGCAGTGTCCGAAATTCGAAAAGCGAAGTGCTTAAACCCTACGATCCTGTTATTGCGGGATAAAAAAGTGCGTGAAGCTAATAAATATAGATTTCAAACTTTCGAATAGATTAATATTTTTTTAACCACATATAACGGCGAGTTTCATCGTTGTTGTTATTTTATAAAAATATTCCAAATTATACGAAAGTAAATAAATTATAGCTTAATTTTATACTTTGAACGGCAAGGTTGATTTTTCTGGGGGTAAATATTTAAATTTTTGCAGACTTTTATCAGTCACGGAAATTAACAATGTATTTTTAGTGTCGTGAATTTCATGGAACAGTTGTTGAGGATATGTTTGTGAGTTCAATTCTTATGAATTAAAAAATATTATTAAAAATATTTTGTTTACTGGCTGACTTTTATTTTTGCCTACTATACATATACTTGTAAGATAGCAGTAGGCAAAGGGAACCTAGTGTTAAAAAATGTGCATTTTAAACTTTTCGCTGATTTCTTAAGCTATTGCGTATTATGTGCGAAACACAACGCCGCGCTTTGCCTCGTTACTATAACGAAGAAAATGATTAAAAGTTGAACCTAGAACCTGTTAAGTTTACAGCTTCTGGCCCATGTGGCGCCAGGACTGGCCTTAAGTTAATATTATAATTAAAAAAGCATTTTATGTCTTGCACCCGTGACTTATAACAATCAACAAAAAAAAATGATTTGTTATTTTTTCTAGAGTCAATATAGTTTATAGGTATAAAATATGTATTTAAAACATGTAATTAAACTGCAGCTAACTGCAACCAACAGACTGCATTAAGAGGATTTAAAAGGATATTACAGTAATTATCCGCGAGACAAATTCGTACTTGACGCACTACTTGTCTCGTCTCGAGAATCGTGTAATAGCAACGCGGAAAAGAAAAAAAATCTACGCTTAGCTTTAAGAGACTTTCATAGGGAAATTGTGAGGTTTTTAGTATATTCGTAGAAAATAAAAAAAATATATGTTTAATACTGTTTTGTTTTTAATTTTGAAGAAACTCGAGCGTTTTTCGAAAAAAGTCAGAGAGTATGAAGTATGATTTTGTGACGCTTTTTTATTTAGTCTTTCTTATTAGTGCTATTTATTTCTACAAATTGAAATTATGAGGGCATGTCCCGCAAACAAAACAATAGGCAAAGGAAAATAAAATCTATAATTCTTCGGCTTGCGACAAATTTGTGAAAACCAACACTGCGCTTTGCTTTATTGTCAGATTAGTTTCATTCTGTATCCCGCACTTCAGGGTAGGCACCCTCTGCCTTAATCTAGCGTTAAAATACTCCGTTCCTATATAATAAATTAAATTCCGATTAAGTAGAGTGCGTCGTAACCCGTTTAATTTGAACACCAAATAGAGTTCACTAACTCAAATTTCCTCACGAAGACAATTGGAGAGCAATACAATCTAAGTCAAATCTAACACGGAGCGTGTCAGTGTAGAGAAGCTACTGAGAACAGTCTTTGTCCCCGTTTACCGTGATATTCCTGAAATTCTCATCTCTGACACTCCCCACACGCTTATACATTTTGCATCAGTTATTACACTATGTTGCGAAACTATTCAATCAAAGTATTCAATACACTATCTAACTTCGAACAGCTTATTAAAGCTGCTCCAAAGTAAGCTGTATCGGACCTTCCCAGCTTTAAACATCTTTTAACATTGTAAAGGATGAAAATAAAATGAATAAATGAATCAGTTTCACGCTGTATTCCGTACATAACACTATAGGTAGTGGGAACATAGTATTAAGACACTCTGTTCTTATTCTTACGCCGAATTCTGTAGGCGTTGCGTGTTGCGAGTGGTGGAACTTAACGCTGAAATATTCATAAATTCATTCCCACAAGTGGGCATCGAATAAAAAACCGTCACGTTACAGTCACCCCCCTACGCTCCTGCGGCACGAGGGCCTCGAAGAAAATGGGGGAAATAAAATGAAATTATAAATTAACTTGCGTGATTAGTGATTTCATTAAGAGTATTATGTAGGGCAGTAATTTTCTTAAATAATTGTATCCATGGAGTTTGTTCGCGTTTATTAAAGGCCATAGATTTCGCGGGCCGCTCCGGCGAAATTACACGAACATTATCCCTAAATTATAGCTGCTAATATGTCGGTGGATTCCCGATCTCGGATGTGGCTCTGACAACGGATTTTAATTGAATCTTCGTACTTGGTTGTTCGTGTTGTTTCGTAAGTGCATTGGATACTGTTAAACGTTTTATGAGGAATGTGGTATATTATGAAAGTACTTATATAAAAAATACTGCCTTAAATTGTTAAATTAATATGTAATATTCAATTAATAGTATTGACATTTTTAAATCAAACAATGGTAGCCAAATGCTTTTGTAACATCAATAAAAACACCATATTTTTATGAACAAACATTAGCGGATTTAGCGGTATTAGGTCCTTAGGGGTAACCTGCATACATTGGGAACCTAGTGCTAAAAAATCCGCTGAATTTGGTTACTTACCAAAGCGATGAAATAATACGTATTTTTATTTCCTCATTCATTCCTCCATATAATGCATAAAATTTACATATTCCAATACTATTTATAGTTATTTATTAGTAAAGTTTATTCTTACCCAGGCACTCCACCACACGCTGTCAGCGATGCAAGTAAACAAATGAAGGTCTTTGTGGAAAGTTAAGAGTGCTAAGTCCTGTAGCGGTAGGCGCGGTCGTAACTCGAAACAACTTCCAACATTAACGTTTTCCGATACGATTTAAGTCGAAGTGCATTTACTAGTGTAAGCTTTGTTAGATGAGAGCGAGTTGGGAACTGTAGGTTCATTTTTGTTACAAAAATAGTAAGTTTCAGCTTTTTAGTTTGTAATGGGAAGATTTTGTGGGGGTGTGAATTTTAGTATTTTTTTACCGTTACGTTGTATCGCATACTTTAGGGTAGACTGAAGGAAACTAGTGTTAAGACTATCGAATACATCAGGATAGATATGGGCAACATTATGGTAAGGCTCTCTGTTTCTCACTTCCCAGCCAATTTTTGGTGTTTCGTTACCACGTTAAGAAAATAAAAAAAACTACCGCGTTTACAGAGATACACTGTGCAGCTGGGGCACAACGGCTATACTTAGTTAGTAAAGCCAAATTCAATTCAATTTCAACAAAATTATTAAATAATAAAAAAACAGTACATAATAAAAAAATATTCTTTAATAAAATAGCCCCCAAGAAACGACAATTAAATTTCATTACAATAAATAATGATAGCTTCAATATTACGACCTACTTATACTTTGAAACAATTAAAAAATATGAACCTTTTCAATTTAACCACCAAATAAAACACAAATGACTTGCAAAGCGAAATTTTCTAATTTACGGCTTTAGTTTAGAGATAGAAAAGCAATTAAGAATCCATTAACAATGTAACGTTGGATACTTGGAGTCAGTATCAACACCTGCTCTCTCATTTTCACGGATTTAATAGTCTATTTCAGGCCGAAAGTGTTCTGGTACTACTTTCAATTGCCTCTGCTATGAATTTTGTAATGACATTTTAAATTTCATTTTTAATGTCACATTATTTTTTTTTACAATGAGAGCCATTCTAAAAAAATATTAAAAAAATCAATAGTTGGAAATATTACAATAGAAGTAATTATCCTTCAAGTAATATGGTAAAATAAAAAGTGTGTTTGACATCTCGATTAATTTGTCTTTATAGTTAGGTATCCTCGAGATACTCTATCTACCTAATATTTTTCTAAAAAGTTGATTTTTTTTTGCACAAAATTTCAGCCCGCTTCCTCTGAACCCCCTAAAGATATTTGCTTGAACTGTAATTTTAACCCCAAGAAAACATACCAAACTATAGGTGCCATAGTTATTGTTTTTATGTTCCTATCCACTGTGTATTTATTACTTATTTGAGTTTAAAAATGAGAGAGTGACGCGTTACCCCTGTTGCCATTTATGTATGTAAAAAAGTTATGCCAAAGACTGATTTAGATTTATGTACATGTACAAAATATTTTTTTTTTATAAATTCCTACCTTAATATTTGATGATTAGTTACATTCCGATTGTTTCACAAGGGCCTTAGTTAATTGTAATATACTTAAAAAATCAAATTACATTTTCATTTGATGCTCTTTCTATAAAGAATACTAAAAATGAAACAAAAATAAAGCTGTATAAATTACACTCAGTTGTCTATTTAAGATAAGTGTATTTTATATAACATTATCATAATTTAAAAAATGTATACTTTTCATAATGAAGACAGGGCATTTATCTTCCTCATTTGGAGCTTTAATTTCCGTAATTTTTAAATGACGTCCTCCAGTGTGACTGACTTAATATTCTGAAATTTAAATTTCTGAATCGAAATTTAATGGACTATACCGAAATACTCGTGTGAAAACGAACGGATTGTGATAATAATAGTAATCTGTGAAAATAGTAAGTTGTTAATTATGTTATTTTTAGTTTATACATTCAATTATATTTTATTTATTAATTATTATTATATATTGTTTCTGTTTTGCTACTTTCCAAAAAAAACGATTTAAATGAAGACAAAAACAATGATAAATACATAACAAATACCGCCATACAGACGATATTAATGCTAACATGACCGAAGGAAAATCCCGAAAGCCTCCTTAGTAGGTTGTCTCAATTAAAGTGATGTAAGATGCGTAATAAAGGGCAATTTGGTTGATTTATCACAACAGTCATTATAATTGAAGGTTAATTGTAGGTTTATTGTTACTGGAATTTGGAGAGAGGAATAAATCGGTTTAAATACTCGCAAGAGTTACGCCTTCTGCTCTAATGAAATAAGTCTTTAAGACATTTATATTATGGCATGTCTCACGGTTGTTTATTCATATATGTATTTGTTATTAATTGCTGTAGTTTTATATTTGATGACTTTTTAAATTATATTTTTAAATAGAATATTATAATTATATGCGCCTCTTATATTTTTTGTGGATGTATCGTGAAACACAACCAGAAAGTTGTACGGTTCTGGTGAGAGGTTACTACAAAAGTTTAGTAAGGAACTATCCTCTGGGCACTAATCCAATGAGGTTTACTTAATTGTATTTTCTAATACTTATATGAACATAACATACTTGTTTTGGCCAAAAAATATATACAAACTATAATTTATGCATTCAACTAGAAGATAGAAGAAAGTAATTCGTTCCAATTTCCACAGATATATTTTAAAACAAACAATGAATCTTAAATTTAGCTCATCCAATCGTTAAAAATGCAGATATTGAATAGGATCAGCATCTCTCTTGAGTGCGACGCAAATAAACTTTAGTGGCTCTAAAACTTCGGCCCCCAATAAGTATCTATTCCGGTAGAATTATGATTTGTCGGCCCCTAAAGAGCGGAACTGAATAAATTTTATTAAATCCGGGAATAGTTTACGAGCAGTCAAGTCAGCGCGTCTACCGTCGGCGGAGCCTGGCGTCTTTTAAATACAGTTGTTCTTATTGCTATGCTCCATTTGAGAATATTAGCTGACGCTTGCCGTCTGAGGTAATGAAATTAAACGCTTTAGGTCTTGTTTACTGAAACCTTAACAATTATATTGCTAAAATTGTAGGAAAAGATTTTGGGTAATTAGATGAAATATACATTTATGAGGAAAACTTAATAGAGGAGAATGGAGTTTCTTGACACTGTTTCTTACAACCTTTCTTTATATCCTTATAAAATAAATTTAATTCTGCTAAATTTCAGAATTCTTGCCAAAATCTTATAATTCTCAACGGACAGATGAATAGCCTTGAAATTGGGCAGAAAGTGGAGAATGAAGTGACTTGTTACTGGCACCCCCTATATGTACTATATGCTTAGCCGTATCTATCCTTACTAGGTTAGGCAAATGAAGCCTAGTGTTAAGAATCCACTCCATTTAGTTCCGCACAGTTTTTGAGGCATTGTGTGCTGGTGAGGAAATGAACATTTACATTCAATCTTAAAGCAAATACTATTGGTATTTTCTTCTAAGAAAACATAATATTTTATTATTTACTAATCGGTACAGTACAAAACAAAGTCCTATACTATAGCTGTAATTATACACAATTCACTAAATATCAATGAGAGCGAGGCCAGCCGGCGCCTGATCCGGACACACCGCAATTTGCCTTCAAATTCGCATTTCTACAAATTTTTGCAGCATTATTTTTAAATTACCAACGGTTTGATGGGACTTTTATTTCCTGCCGTTGGTGCAGAAAATGAGAGAAGTAATAAGTATTTTACGGATGAAAAATACGCAGCTATATTTTTGTGCCGCTCCATGATAAGCGACTTGAAATTATTTGGGTAACCCAGTTCGGAAATCTGAAAACAATAACAAGTAACTAGTTGTTCTAGACTAAGAAATTATGAATGCAGGCCACCAGGCCAGCTCATTGTAGTTGATATTGAAATGTTATTTCCCGTTTTTTTTTAGGGTAAATTTTACAAGCCTATTTTATATTTTTCTTTTTAGCATGACACTGTATCCTGTATAGTACAGAGTAGGTAGAGGGAACCCGGGAAGCTAGTTTTTTTAAGACATTTCGTTCGCCACTTTCCACCGGAAAGTCCCTACGCTACATAATTTATCTTTTATATTTCATTTACGAAGTTAAACAAATATTAGTAGAACTTTTACAAATGTCTTTAAAAAAACTTATTCTACAAAGTAAAAGCTTAAAAGAAGAAAGCTTAAATAATTTATAATTCTTTGTAGAAGTTATTGCTTGCTAAAATTTAATTAAAGCCGTGACTTTTTTATATTTAGTAAGTTGTATTACCTTATATTGCATTTTTAACAACTGTATTAAAACATGTAAAAAATTATCTTTTACACAACTGTATTTATTATAGTCGCAATAAGTGCAATAGTTGTAAATTAAGGAATGCTTTTACAATCTTCGACTTAGCTGGAAGTTGTTGACCGACCGTTCCCGTGCCGAAAGACATAATTGACAGCAAAAGTTGAGTAATACGGAGTAGATCCTCTCAAGTTTTCAACTTTTAGTCGTTAAAGTATGAATTTTTGCGCAAACTGCCGCCATTTATTTCGCAACTTTGATAGTTTACCTGGAGTCTGAAATACCATTTCATGTGAACAAAATATTTCAGCGTAGCTCTCTCTGTTAGGAGAAGGAATGCGTCTAACTTGTAAACTGCGTTTACCAACTCGCTTGCAACTTATTCAATTTGGTTTTCTTTATTCATATCTGAAATATGTATGCCATATACAACGTATATTTTACTTTAAGTTTTTAATAATAAAAGATAACATTTTTAATATAACATCAAATAACACAAATTTAAGATATATTCGAGGTAAAGCGCTCAACACGCAATACCTTCAGAAAACGGTGGAAAATGGGGGATGAAGTGTCCTAAGACTAGGCGTCCTCTACCTCTCAGTTAGTTAGTAGTTAGTTAGTGGAGTTAAAAAAATAAGACATTTATTTGTTCCCAACAAGAATTGATTAATTGTTACTAAATATTTAATACAGTTTTTATCATTCTTTTTATATTACAAAACTTAATTCTTAGAATTTTCTAGAAGTTTTAAGAGATGCGGCATCAGCTCTGAATTAAATTAAATATTGCTCAAAGTTTCATTTTAAAAGTATACATTAGCTTTTTATTAACATTTTTATTTCTACTCTGGATTAGGAAACTTTAATTAAGATGATAAAGTATTTTGGTATTCATTTTCTTTTTATTTCACTTTTATTCATTCTAAATTCAGTTTTAAGAGGCCACATTATTTGAAAAGAAGCAGTATTTTTCAAGAATAAGAAGCCTTATTTCTTTTGAGCTTTAGAGCTGCAAGCTTCTAAGAGCTGACCACATGATATTTACTTCCACAACAGGGTATTATAAACGAGCAACCCAAGGTTTTTAAGTGTGAAAATGAAAAGTTCGAGCAAGGTTTCTATTAATATTTTTACTAGCTACGTCTTACTTGTCTTTTAATTTATCTAATAATATTTTTATTAGAGAAATAATAGTGTTGAGTTTATTAATACTTTAGTTTCTTTTTAGCTTTACCGTCTCTGTCTCACTGTATCCCGCAAAAAGCAGGGTAGCAATACCAGGATAGGAAGAGGGAACCTTGGAATCTAGTGTTGATCCCCATTTTTCCACTTCGATCCCCATTTTCCGTTGATTTTTGAAGGCATTGCATGTTGCGCACGTCACAAACTTAAATATCATCCACACCATCTGGATATGTGGCACTCCACTACTGTGCGGTTTCGTAGAAATTTCCTTCCACGCGCCACCGAACTGTGGAATGGCCTACCCGCGTCAGTGTTTCCAGGTCGGTACGATATGGGTGCCTTCAAGAAGCGCGTCTATCTCCACCTCAAAGGCCGGCAACGCACCTGTAGCACCTCTGGTGCTGCACGGGGTCGTGGGCGGCGGTGATCACCGCCAGGTGACCCGTACGCTCGTTTGCCTTGTCCTTTTTCCATAAAAAAAAAGAATGGTAAAAATGAACGCCGCGGTTTGCCTCGTTACTAGAGCGACGAAAATATCGGTAATCGAACCCACAATCTGTTACGTTTACAAACGCACGCTTATCCTTGTGGCCCTGTGCCACGGCTGGCCTCAGGCTTTAGTTTATTCTTAAATATTCTTCGTTATCGGTTTTTTCGATACAACTCTACATAAACAACTTTCTAATCTATAATAACATCGGAAGAACAATACCGTAGTCAGAAATAAAGTAATTTACGGCTTCATTATAATTCTTGTAGAAGAAATTACGTAAAGTTTGCTGAGAAATAAAAGATCACAATCTAACACTATTACGTTACCGATAATGTGACGTTCGGTTATACCAAAATATATTATTAACTTATTTTTTGACAATTATATATATATTTTAATTTAATTATAATTATATATAAATAATATAAAAATTAAATATATATAAATATATTTTAGGTACATTTTTATGATATTTTTGGTAAAAAAATATACAACTTAATAATACGTAAATAATTTAAAAATATTGTTTTTCTTTAATTAATTTAAATAGAAAACAATAATGGTTCTTTTTTTTAAATAAAAAACATAAAATGTATTTTTTTTCAGCAAAACACATGCTGCTATATTGCTTCTTACAATGTAATGAACGGTAAAAAAAACCCAAACATTTTTGTAATAACATACTCAAGAAGCATTATTTATAAAACGGTTGCGGCTGTTTTTATAAGACGCTGTAAAAATGACGATGAAAGTTATGAGGGCTGGGGAACTCTCGTAAATAGCAAAAAGGGAGAATGGGATAAAGGAATAATATATCAATACGAATCTTTAATATTCGCACGCCAGTACCATAAATCAGGGTGAATGAGACCCGTTCATAAATCACGTGGTTCTCTCTCATTTCCCCCATAAAAATAATTATTAGATTCCCTATTAAAATCTGTAATTGCTTGTAGTATGTCAGATAATATATTATATTTAGGTATGACGGTTTGAGGCCAGTGGTGGCTCAGGGGCACAAGCGATTGTAAACTCGATAGGCTGTAGGTTCGATGCCCGTTCGAGGAAATTAATTATTTAAATTGTTTCATTTAGTGGCATTGTGGTCTGGTATCGAGGCAAAGCGAGGTAATAAGTTTTACAACATAACACACAATGCCTCCAGAATTTAACACTAGGTTTCCAGGTTTCCTCTGGCATGTAAACTAAGCAAATTCAAGAAGAGAAGGTCGAGCGTACTATCTTCGAATGCAATCACCCATTTACACGTAAATTTTGTTTGTCCTGAGAGATGCTATTGAAAAAATATTACGTGGCTATAGTAATTTATTTACTAAGGCTTGTTACCTTAATACAGCATATATTTATAATAAACTAACGTTGAGGCGTTACCAAAAAGAAATATTTCGTGAAGTCAAATGTTCTAAGTTTAGAGTAATTAGACATTAAAATGAAAAAAAAGAAACAACAAATTACTGTTACAAATAAAAATAAAATGTAAAACTTATATTTGAAAACAAAATTTATATTTGATTTTATAGAAATAAAAAGAAGTGATTAAAATGAAATTTTATTGTTAGACTTCATTCACGGCGCCATTACAAAATAATGAGTGAACACTCGGTTGTACAACAATGCTCTATAATTATTTTAGGCGTTTTGAGTGTCGTACCATTTCATATTTTGAGTTGAATTTGAGCACTTTGAGCACTTAATATTGTTTAATTGCATATAAAAATTTAATACTGAATTTGAAATATATTTTTTTATTGTCTTAAGTGGTTTTTTATGTAAATAGTTTAAATTTTTCTTGTATTCGTATAAGATTTTATTATTATCTAAAGTACTGTTAAATAGATAAATTAACATAAAATAAGTGTGTGATATCTGTATACGCGATTAGTCTTGGATATTTAATATTTTTAATTGCTCGTTCTGTTAATACGCAATGTATCCTGAAAATTAAATGTCTTAATGAAAATGGAAATGTTTTAATAAGCTCAGAATGTCTTAACACTAGGTTCCCAGGATCCCTCTGCCTAATTTGCTAGGTGACAGGTGCAGTGTTAAGCTAAAACAAATTGTTAGTTGTTTTTATAAATATTTGTTATAATTTTCTAGTTTTAAGATATATTTTATACTTGTTTTAACACAATGCTTATATCTAATCTTTAAAGCAATATATCAAGTAAATTCCTAAATTGCATACAATACTATAAAACTTTTGAGCTAAATTAAGTAATAAGTTCTTGATATAGTGGTTTTAATATAGCACAAGTTATGCAACACGTGCATTTTCTCTAAACATCGTACCTGGCTAGAAGTTGCAATTTGTCGCATAGAATAAAATTTTAAATTTTGCATTCAACTTGAATAAATAATTTTAAAAAATAATACAATAAACTCTTTTTGAATACCTTATATTTTGAGTTAGAAATTGAACATATATGATATTATCTTTTTGTTCAGATGTTACCAGAGCAGTGAAATTTAAATATTGATGTGTCATAATCGCATGCAATATACTCCTGCACCATGATTGGCCTCTTTCCCTTTCTTTTAGTTTATCTTTAAGAATCAATAATGTATCTACTTACAAGGATCAATTTCATATAATAATATATATTTATACTTTACAAAATGTTTAAATTTTACATTTTTTTCTGTTATTTTGTTAGAAAATAACATTTGAATTAGTACCTACACACCTGAACTTTACTTAACCGTTAATTAATCGAATACTTCAGCAAAATACAATTTCTATATCAACAATTTCCCCCGAATTGGAACAAGCCCTTCAATCTTATGGACTACCTTATTTCCCGATAGTCGACGAATAAATTTCTATTCGTAATATTAGAGAAGTTTTACAATAGACGTTCGTTGTTTCAAACCCAACTTCCAAATGTCGTTATTCTACATTTTGTCTTTGATAAGAAATTGAATAGATCTCATTCGTGACTTGGGAATTTGAATGTACCTATTGATTTGCTTTTAAGTGCGATATTATATAGTACTAGTTGATGTATAGCTTCAGGCTGTATCCCGCATATAGTAAGGTAAGCAGAGAGGACCTGGGAACCTGCTCTGTAATTTCTGGAGGCGTTGCCAAATATGAAGCCAGTCGTGCCTCAGGGGTACACGGATCGATCGGTTCGATCCACAAGCGAAGAGATAAAATATTTATTTGAATTTATATTTCCATTTCTTCACTCTGAACCAAAGCGCTGCGTTGAGTTCTGCCACTCAACACGCAATCCCTCCAAAATTTGGCAGAAAATGGGGACCGGAGTGTCTTTAGATTGGGTTCTCAGGATCCATCTACATACTCTACTCTTGTGAGGAATATAGTGTGAAAGTAAAAACAAAAAAGAAACAACGTTTTCGAGATAAATAAACGCTGACATTTGAAAATCTTACACAAAGTGCTTAATTCTACTTTATCCTCGTTGAATATAATAAATTTATTGGATATCTTTTACTGATTTCTAAGATTTATTCAATAATACCTTTATAAGAGGATATTATAATCTTTTTTGTCAGCGACTATTTTGTATGATGAACGTTGTCAAAATTTAATATAAAATTTAGTATATAGGGCACAGACAAAGCGAAAAGAAAATTATAAATATTTAATTCCACCGAGCCGGGATCGGACCCAAAACCATTGCGTTGACAGTCACACGCTTGTGACCTTGCTGCGTCAGGACGACCTTGCAACTATATAAGAATTGTATTTTGCTTAACAGTGAGTACTGTAACTGTTGAGTTTCTTGCCGGCTCTTCCCAGCAGAACTGCCTTCCGAACCGGTGGTAGCTTTTTGTTCATATGTTCATTCGACGATTCAAAAGTGCTTAAAATAAAGTTTATTTGAATAAAGAATATTTTTAATTTGAATTTGAATTTGTAAATCTTGAAATTATTTTTCATATGACATGAATACTGTGGATTCAAGTTTTATTAGGTACTCTTTATATTGAGTAAGTTTAAATAATGAAATGTTTTTTGTATTGGAGTAAGCACACTGCAAATATCCCTCGTCACTCATGCAAGAGCAAATAAAGCGTCTTGTTTAACCGGAAAAAACATATTTATTATTGTTCTTCTTTGCAATCGACAGCGTTCCTACGAAGATCTATATTTTTGTTTCATAGAGTACTGTAAGGCCAATCGCAGCGCAGGGTTAAAAGTTGGGACTGTAAAGACGACAGATTGTGGGTACGGTTCCCACTTGAGGAAATTGAATATTTAATATTTTTTGCTCGGGTGTCAAGGTCAAACGCGAAATACCTCCTGAATTCGGCGGAAAGTGGACGGTGGAGTGTCCTAGCACTAGGCATTCCTACATGCACGATACCGGGATGCATTCAACAAGTCGACAATGCTAGAGACAAAAAAAAGTATATTTGTAATAACAAAAAGTTTTAGAAAACATTTTATACAGATTTAAATTTTTCACTTACACACTCTTAGTACATATTCCTTATAAACTATATGAAAAAGCAGTTTTCCAATATAAAAACAGAATATATTTATTAATAACTGTGAAAGATGAGATTAAAATATAGATTCCATTCGTTACTACATTTTTATTTGTCCTGTAACGGCTTTGTCGTATCGGCCGCTTTGTTTTGTTCCAACAATGCAAGGCTCACAGTATAAAGTTTGCAGTTTATCAGTTGAAGCTCGAGCTAAGTTTTATGTATGAAACTTACATTATAATGAAAGTTGGATAAATTTTCTATTTATGTCTAAATATTATAAATGTGTGAATAGTTTTTTCTTTAACTTCGATGCGCTTTGCCTCCACACCAGAGCGATGAAATAAAAACATTAAATACTTCATTCTGTCGAGTGGGAATTGAACCCACAAAACTACTACTACTACTATTAAATAAGTTATATATGTTAATAACATTTAAAAAAAAAAAAAAATGTCGGTAGGGGTCTCATCCAACCCCTCTAGTATAAGCTATATAAATATATATAAGTACAGTTTAAATTGTCCCAACAACTANATGTATGAAACTTACATTATAATGAAAGTTGGATAAATTTTCTTTCTTTTTATATCTATATATTATAAATGTGTGAATAGTTTTTTCTTCAACTTCGATGCGCTTTGCCTCCACACCAGAGCGAAGAAATAAAAACATTAAATACTTCATTCTGTCGAGTAGGAATTGAACCCACAAAACATCGCATTTACAGTTACACGCTTAAAGCGCTAAAAATCTTAAAAGACTACTAATTTCTATATATAGTTTTTTCGCTTTATTTGGATCATTTTCAAATATAAAATTACTTAGTAATTAGCGCTGGAAAGAATAATCAAAGTTACACATTTTATACTATGGAACGAAGTTCTTAATACTGTAAGCTGTAAGATGACACCTAATTGAAATTAATTAGTTTTATAAGCGCGAAACCAAAACTCAACGATGGAGGAAAGAGGGTAAAAAGCGAAAGTACATTATAAAAGGAAGAGCAGAGGGAAAAGTTGACTTCAAAAAGACTTAAAGCCTTAACGTGATATACTTTTAAGCAAAATTGTCTATTATATGTATACTTAATGGCATATTGAACGCGCGATTTTGTTTATATGCATATAATTTCATCACTAAAAATATACTGTTTTAGTTGTTTTACTGCTCACTGATTATCACACTACTATTTTCTTTTGCATCACATTATATTTTATACAGCAAATTAAGTGCCACCTCTTGTTTAAGAGAGTAAGAAATTACGTTCTCCACGCACCGCCCAATTTTCGAAAATTGCGTGTTGAGGCGTGGCGGAACTTAACTCCGCTTCGTCATCTTACCAGACGATGGGCTCAGTTTTACACGCTTCCTGTATATCTTACTTGTATTTGTGAAATAACAATTATAAATAAATACAAATACACAAGAACAAGAATGAAATGCCTACCACTGTTTGTGTTTAACATCTGAAGCGAGAATCAAAGTGGCGACCTTTGAAACATCAGCTACATTCTACTACAAAGTAAGAGGGTCGCGACGGCAAGATGTCTAGTCGGGATGGCGCCGAACCACCGAATAAGTAAAAATCAATTAGCCCTTTGTAACCCTATGTAACCCTTGAATAATATTGAAAGTTATGTTTTTACTAACATTAGTAGTTTATTTTAGTTCTAGTAAAAGTCTAGTGCTTCTAGGACTTTAGACAAAATATGCTAATACTGTTAGTTCTAGAATTATAGTAGGCTGTGTAACTAATATTGTTATTAAAGTGTTGATTTTTAATATTTCTCATACTTTTAATCGCGTTTATATTGTGTTCATATATATTCTTTTTCATTCTTCAAATTAACCACAAACGTATTCTACTAAGGAAAAACTAATAACGGTATTCACTATAAGACTGTGAAATATGATATACTCTCATCATATTACTTGTGACTACTATTCTAAAGCTTATTAGGGCTGTCCCATGGAAAAGATATAAAATGCATTTTACAAGAAAATATTAACTTTTCGACGTCTTAAACTTAAATTATTGCGTGCTTAGAACCCCCTTTGCTGAGGGGTTGAATACTAGACCCAGAAAATTGAAATTATTTAAATAGATTTATCCCCCCAAATTCACACTAAATGGTCAACGATACAAATTCTAATTTCTCATACAATTTGTAAAACAGTTTTTAATTAGAAAGGTTTGACTTTTCAAAAAACTTAAATGAAGATACAATTTTAATAAAAATCATGTTTTTATATATATTTTTTCTACTTTTAGCTAGGCTGTGGCGTTGACTAGCTCGCGCGGCGCCCGATCTTCCCAATATGAACAAAAATCAATTTTGTCCGTTCGCGGCTGAATGAGCCTTTTGTGTGACACTGAAAGGTTATCGTTGTTCATTTTCACGGCTCACTGCGACGGGTGGGACGTGCGCCGATTTTTTTGTCTAACAAGCCCTGTTGCGTTCGATGACGCAATTTTTTTTCGTCATTTTGCTCAACAATTCCTTAATAAAGATGTCTGTGAACCACGAAAAACGATTATTTGTTAGTTTTTCCCCATTGTGTTGTTCCTATATACTCGTATGTGGAAATAAATAGTTTTATTGAATATTTGCAATTGAACTGTTTTTATGGACTTTGAAAAAATACCTTTGTATCGTACAATGCATTGTTAATTTTTTTTTAAATGTCATTCGCTTTGAAGTCTATTTTTTTATGATAAAGTTTTATAAGTCAATTCCTTTAGGCTGCTAAAATTACGATGCTAATTTCAAAATATAAAAAAAATTGTATCATTTTTAAAATTTCTAGTGCAAATATATTTTGGAGCTTTCCAGTCATCATTCTATAAAAACAAAGTTCTGAATGTAAAACGAAATAAAAAACCCCTCGACATCAAACAAAGCAAACATATAGTAAAAGTTTTTAAATTAAAATCCCATGTCAGACTATTCACTGAAGATGTTAATTAAAACATGAAAAGGATTACGAATACAATCGCAGATATAAAGATGAATGTTGGAGTGTACGTACACTTTCGTATAAGAAGTAAGATATGAGATTCAATTTTAGGCTCAATTTTTTCTGTTTCTTTTCTTTGGTTTCATATTTTTCTGTTTTTCGAGAAATTCATTGATGAAATAGTCGTGGTACAGGCGGGAATTATAAGAAAATTATATATTTCATATTTTCATTTCCTCCTATCAGTCATGACGGGAACGGAGTGTTTTAACACTAGGTTTGCAGGGTTTCTCTGCTGCCTACCCTGCTGTGCGCAGGATTGTGTGCAGCTAAAACAAAAATAATATAGGTGTTTACTTCATGTGGTTAAGCAAAATACATCAATAAATAGAAAAGTGACGAATAAACCGACTTTTTGGATGTGTTCTATATTTTTAGCATAAACACACGTAACGCATTTAAATTGGTAATATTAAATTAATAACAAATCCTTTCAGCTCTGTAGTTAAAAGTGGTAAATTCAATGATTCATATTAGTAAAAAGCAAAAAAAAAAACTTTCCGAAGACCTCACCACTACATGTCAAATTAAAGCCCAAAAGGCACAAAACTCATACATTTTCCTTTCATAAAATATAAAAGCGATATCAATCGAATATAATACCCTACAAAAGTCTTTCACAAAACAAATCGTAATAAATTTCTCCATATATATATAGGTACCCTACTATTTATATAATGACGTCTGCGAGAAACTAATTTCTGACCTTTTTGTTGAAGAATGACACAAAGAGAAAAGTTATTCCCTTAGTGGGGCCCTTTAAACCTTTTGAATAGCAGTGGAGTCACATGTGCTCTATTACTTTTGAGAGTTATAGCCCTGCATTATGACAGCCGTGGACGGATGCTTGTGAATTGATATTGGCGTGTGCTGGAGTATGAATTAACGGTTAGTTGGGGAGTTTGGGTGCGTCATTGTAAGGTATAGGTTTTAAACAGTCTTTAATATGATTTCATATTTCAAAATAAAAACAAATTTGAATATATCCCATTGAGTAAAAGGCAACACTAGATTTTCTTGCTACACATAGAATAATGCGGTCCCAGTCAATTGGGAGTTTTAAACGACGTCTTAAACTTCACTATGTCCAACTCAATTCATAAAACGACAATATTATAATTGTATATGTATTTATCTTTAATTGTTGTATGTATGTATATACGTATGTATGTAGGTGTTTGTGTAGATATGTATGTATAAATGTACGTATTAAACTATTTTGTGTTCTCTGAATATTGGTTTATATATTTTATGTACTTTTTGCACCTTTCTGCCTTCTTTTTTAAATTTAACCCTTCCGTTTTTTCTTTGGTTGCCTGTAAGAAATCGCTTTTAGTGATAAGGCCGCCATTGCACACTTGTTAATCGTATTTCTAATGAATTGTATTTTTTTTTCTCTTCTCTCTTATTTGTGCAATAAAGTATTATTATTATTAATGCTTGAAGATAAAAAATGAGATAAGAAAAACAACGTATCTTGTTGGTTTTCCTTTCAAATCAATTAAAATATAGTACACTAAGTGCCCACGTTCCCTCTTCCTACCCTGCTATGTACGGAATATACTTGTACAAATAAAGTTAAAAAAAATAAAATAAACCTCTCTCCCCCAACATACATAATGTCAAACATATGTATGTATACCAACATGAAAGTAAAATAAAGATTAATATTACACATTTTCCATAAACTATGTTTACCTGTAAGTACCAGCTATACTAGATGAATTCTTAAATTGAGCTTGAAATGAGAAAATCCCGTGAGAAATTCCCTCACTCGTCTGCCAGTTAGGGGGCTCAGTAAAGAGGTTACGCAAATTGCATTCACCGTGGATCATCATACTGACAACCCTAAAAAAATCCTCGAATATTTCATCAGAATTTCATGATTTATTTATGCATTTAATTTATATTTACAGACATACTATCATTTTGTGGAGAGAAGAATGTTCAGATTGTATGCTTTTTGCTGTTATCTAAATAGAAGAATAGATAACGGTAATATTTGTTGCTCTAGAGGCAAGGGCCTACGAAACGTTATGCAAATACAAAGATACATAAATATACTTATTAATCAAAACATCTAAAATTTTTATGAGCTTTCGCAGCAAATATGTTAAGCCTCAAAAGAAAGTCTTCATAATAAAACAGATATACTATAAATCAAAAACTACAAAAGAGTATACACAAATACAAACATAATAATCAAATAAATCAATAAATATTTTATTAATGAACATCGTTGTTTATTATTTGTTATTCTAATATTCTACCGTTTAAAATTAAAAGTATGACGTTTGTAATTTTTATGCAAGCGCAAAATATCTCAAGCGCATCCTCTGACCTTTTTAATCAAAGTTGCAATATAGCCCCGTTTTATTTCTCAGTCGCGAGTTTCATAAGATAGCCTCCTTTGATAGTAAAGTACATACCTATTTCGTTAGTTAAAATTAAATGGAAGGAATAAAAGTGGCTGGGATATTTTCTGCTACATATTTCAAATTGGACTTGAAGTATTGTTTAATATTGTATATAAATAACAGTTGTTATTAATTTTGTTTGTTTCGTAGCTGTTGGTTGTTTATTTTGACGGAATTAGAACTTTGGACTATAAGAAAATAAACTTGGACTGTACCAAAATAGAAATCTACTTAAAAAAATGCTTGTAACTATTATATTATATTTAAATATTAGTAATTATGTAATACATATATAAATATGTTAATTAAGAGCCAATCGTTGTAAATTTTATCCCCAGTCGAGGGTATGAATTATTGTCATATCCTTGCCCTGGCAAGAGAGATTAAGATTCACCAATTAACACGCCATGCCTTAAATAGCAAATCGGAATTAGTGAAAATAGAGTGTCAAGACTCTCCTTACGTTTAGAGAATTGGTGCTTATGATATCCTACTTCACCGAATATTTCACATACCATGATAATATTTTCTAGTATATTTTTAAACCTGCGCATGAGTCTTTTCTTATCATGCGAGCGAAAATACGCCAAATCTGAAACAGAACAGGTGGTGGAAGAAAGAAAAGAGGTGGTCAGACCAGTGAGTACCCTTTAATTCCCATTATAGAAACAAAAGGCTCGAACTTCAATAACTTGCAAGTACGTCAATATCGATTTTCCTCTCAATTCCACACATTTTCAGTTCGCTGCACCTTTTAGAGTGCAATAAAAATAATCCTCCTTGTTCAGTGGTCCGTTTGGAAACACAAACATGCGAATGATAACAAAAGCGCTCCCACAATACTGTTATTTCAATCTGAAACTGATATACTGGTTTTAATATATTGATATTTTAATCAGTTTAATCCGAATTTACTTGACGTATTGTACCTATAGATCCACCAATTATATATCTACACCTATACTTATAGTATAATTATTCATTTTTAGAGTTACGCTGTACAGCGGGATAGGACGTCGAATTGAGTGTTGTGTGGCGGAACTCAACGCCGCTCTTTGTTTTGACACCAGAGCGAAGAAAAAGGAAATATTAAATATTTCTTTTCCAGTCATACAGTTCGTGCTTACTGCCCTTACGCTACGACTTGCCACATTGTGTATTTAATATACAACAATTAATTTTGAAAGTTAATTATAAAAATATAAAAAAGAACATTCGAAAAAGTAAGTCTTACGTGGTTCTGATTTATATACATTAGAAGAGCAGATGTCTACTTCAAAAAGACAGCCTCGCTTACAGAAGAAAATCTCTAAGAAAGAGCATTTGTATTTAATAATTAATGTTAGCACTCAGTATTGGTTGCATCTGTGACGTCGTTAAATTAACGTTACGCTTTTTTCTCAAGAATCACAAAAACAATGAAAAAATAAATTATTACCACGAGAGGGAATCGAACTCATAACCATCGTGTTCATAATTTGTGTTAGATACGCATACAGCATTAATACAACAATATTTACAATAATAAAAAGTAAATTATTATTACATTGTGTATATAAACTTGCTAAGAAAATTAATCAAAATATTATACGCGTCGCTATTAAATTATGTTTGTATGAATTCAAATTGCTGTCGCTAGCAATTGGATTTAAAATTACATTTAAATTTTAATCTATCTTATTTCAATATAAATTGTATTTATGATTGTCAAATTTCAATGAATATTATATTTTCATTATGTATTTGAATTTTAAGACAATGGTAATACAGGTGTTACTCCATGGAGGGATCAACGGTGGTGTATAAGTAAGGGATCTCAATATCTATCCGTTTCATCACCATGTATGTTCAGCGATTTTCTGTGGCGTAGTAGATATTTGGGAATTTTTGGAAAAAACGGATTCTTTAAGAAAATTGGCAAGTAAAATCCGACTGTCACTTCTGCGTTTGTAATTTTTGTTCACAAGTAAGTATTTACCTAAGTGATTGCAATTCTCACCAGTCAACTATAGTCGGAGAGTGTTTGTAGGGTACAAATAATTTGATAATGTAAATCTATCCTGGCACATTTGAGTGATGGTGAAAATTGAATATAGAGCTTAGAACTTGTAAAAATTATACTTCACTAGTACTTTTTTTACCCATTTTGAAACAACTAATATACAAAGAAATATTCCTTTGCCTATCCTACTGTATGTCTGATATAGCGTTAAGTTAAATTAAATATAAAAGAAAAAGTTTACTCATCATTAATAAAAAGATATCAGAAAACGAAAATTTTATTTCTAAACCTTTTAAACAGAGCTAGAATCAAGATTTAAGATAACTTAATAATATAATGAATACGCTGTTAGTATGCAAATACAGACGTAGAAGAAACCAATAATGTTAAAGTCGTTAGTCTTGGCATCGCTGCCGAGCTGTAATGGAAATTTAATAACGTTGAAAATACAGTAGTAGGTTCGTTGGTGGATATGTTTTATGCTTTTCTTTCTACAAAATATAAATTGTCTTATGTATTGTTTTTTTGGTGCTCCACGCACATGCAGAGGGGACATGGGTACCTAGTGACCTAGACCAATACTTCCATTTCTGGCTTTCTGCCGAATCCTTAAGCTTAACTTCCCATGCAGGAGAAGTCCTAAAGTTGAAAAAAGAAAAAAAAAACATTAAAAACCTTTCTCTACTACTCTCCTAGGACTACTCTCCATCTGCACAACTTTAATAACTTGAGCCCCAGAAAAGCCTTCTACAAAAACAATAAAGTTTAAATAAAACACTTAAAAACACAAAATCAATTTCGCCAAACAATAAATGTTCGCAATTTAATAAAACAGAATATTCAACACAAAGTCGCGAGACTTCGTTGTTACAACGACGTCTCGCGCCAGGCTATTATTAGTAACTAAATTAACAACAAAATTCCCTACAAAATACTTTCATTAATATATTAGGTGCTATTGTTGCCAATTCCATCTAGATAAGACCCCTTTACTCTTCATCCATTTAATTTTGCCCTGGTATACTGCCGATGGGCCTCAGATGCTTCCCAATTGTTCTTGGTGGTACAATTTTCTTATTAAACAAACTTAGACAAGGCAATTTAGGTTTGTTATTCTATTTAATTTTGATTAAATTCATCTTTATTCAAATTAAAAAGGAGCAGCAAGCAATCCTTGTTGATTTAATTAAACACGTTTCGCTTATATTGTATAAATTTGGGCTGGTTTTAGATTTAATATAGCAACATGTTTTGCAATTGTAATAAATAATATGTGATATTCTGTATTGCTATAGAACGAACGATGTGGGTGACTTGTCGGGTGACAGGAGGACCTCAGTTAATAAAATTTTGATGGGATGTGCTAATGAATTATTATGTTGAAACGTGATTGAAAATTATTATTTTATTGAAGCCAATATTTTACATATATATTTTACAATGGTATTAATATTTTTTTAACTTCACGCTGTATCCCGCAGGGTAGGCAGAGGAAACGTAGTGTCAGAACATTTCGCTCCCTAATTGCTGCTGAATACTGAAGACATTCCGTATTGAGTGGATGAACTTAACGCCGCACTTTGCTTCGACACTCAATGAGTGTATAAACATGCGTTGAGACGATGGAATAATATATTTAATATTATTCAGTATCAAATAATATAACTTAAATTGGAATTAGTATAGTTTTTTTGCATAATTAGGTGAAATTATTGGGTAAAATCAATAATCAATTAGAATGAGACAAGGTTCGATCACTAGTTACATATAAGTTGGTAGACTACTAGACAGACAGACTAGAACTCAGTGGCGAAACACTCCATTCTATACATTCCTATTCAAATCCAAGACAAACCGTTTCAAGTGGAGAAACATAACGCCCCATTTTGTTCTATGAAATTCAAATATAAACATCACCAAAATTGATACACAGTCCGAGTGGAATCCACGACCATTGCTCTGACCTTAATTTGCTGTACCATTGAACCACTATACAATTATTATGGAAATTCTATTACCAAACAAATATGCCACATGTCTAGCGTTAATACGTTATTAGATGAATGGATCTTCTAAACGCTATAGACGTAGCTGCGGCCGGCTGTGCCTGGTGATACATTGATTAATATGCGATACAATATGTGGCTTCGTATTGATTTAAACTTATACTATTGTTACAATTTCATATGCTAGGTAAATTATTATAGCAAAATTTTTAAAATTTACAGGCTTACGTCATACTTTAAATCTAGAGTCGATATTTATTATTAAGTGTTTTTTTATTATTACTATTTATTTTTTGTTTTTGGTTAGGCTGTGATCATTAGAATATATCAATATAAACTTTAAGCAGTGTACCTACTGATCGGACAGCGTATGCTAATGCTACTTACTTACTATAAAGAGATTATTTAGGGATTTAAAATAATCAATCGTAAATATACTAGAAATAATGCATAGCAAGAAAAATATTGGATCCAAACTGGAAACTAGATATTTAAATGTTATAACCTTCTAATATTAATTTCTAGTCAAAATTGATGCGATTAATTTTTTGCATAAAAAACTAGTTAACTATTTATACAAAAATCAATAAACTGCGTAATTACCCACAACGTAATATTATGTAAACTAGTAAAACAAGTTATTATTACTAGCACTCAGTGCTTAATTATCACATAAACTATATATAGAGTAAATAAACATAAAACGGGAACATATGAATATTTAACTAAAAATAGAAAACATAACTGAAAGGGTTAATTTTAACTGCGATAAAACAGTTAGAGCTACCTGCAGTTAACATTTTCACAATGGAATATCAATTTTGTACAAACATCGCCATTATTCTGTCTAGTTCATTATTATTCAAGCGTTAAATTAACGAACTTTGCAGCTCTCGCTTAAAAATGCTTGTTCGGCGCAATACGAATTTTATTGTAGACCACGTGTAATTAAAATTTCTATGAATATTTAATGTGTAGTACTTTAAAAGTTTAATACATTTGTTTAAATACAATCTAAGGTAGTAAAAAATTGTAAACATATATGTAGTATATGTAAATTCATAAAAAAACTATACGTATTATAAAACTAGACAAACATATCTTAAAATCATTTATGTAGCTAAAATAAAGGAGACAAATATAACAACGCAATTATACATTTCTGTTTCTAGTAAGCATGAATACCATTTTAAAATTCCATTTCCAGGTTCATGTCATCACATTTTCATTTACAATTCTCTAACATTACAACCATACATATGTTTCTATTCATTTCGACACTCACTCTGTACTAGAATGCTTTACACCCGCAAAACGTCAGTCATTGAAGACGCGCCAGTGTATCTTTACAAGTCACCCTGTATAACGTCAAGAGTCATAACGTCAGAAATTGTTAAAACGTCTACTTACAATTCTGTACTAGAGTGTAAGCTATTCGAACTATGAATCACATATTTAGTGTCAATGTAAATGCCTTTAGTCTTATTTTATACAAGCTTTTACCTCTGACTTTGCTCTCGGGGTTAGATGGAAATAATTAAGTAGTAGTATATCACCACGGGTAAAGTGGATAAATATGATGTAAATATTAATAAAACCTGGTCCTAGATAAGCCTTTGGTGCTAGACCCTTAGCTCAGACAAGCGTATAAAAATATTTTTTTCAATTCGATTCAGTAATTCCTGAGATTACCGCCGTCAACCAAACTGTTCATTATTTTGTTCATAATTTCCTTCCCATCTATCCAATCTTTTCAAACAATTATATAAATAAACCTAAATATTATTACAATATACGAGTATATTCAAATTTCTTACATTCTTCTATCCACATTATCTGTGGGTACAAACTTTCAATATAATACTTTAAATGCTCATTAAATCAAAATAAATATCTAGAACCGATCTCGCCTTGCGTTGTGAACTTGGCGGTTACCATGGATACCTACTGTAATTCTATCAATCGAACGCCTCTTCGTATCGGTAATGAGACGGGCGTCTAGCGATGCCAGACGTTGAAAATCAAGATTTACTGTTGAAAGGTCTTACGCCTTTTATAGTATGAGAATTGAATCAGTGGATACAATCAAATGAAGTGAATTGCGATTTATTTCTTCCCGTGAAAACATTATTTTGATATATTTATATGAATCTGTATGTATATTACATTCTTCCATTACTGAGTGTTTTAAAAGTCCTGGAGAAATTATTTAAAAAAGATTTCCCAAAATTGATTGCCTTTTTATTACAATATTAAAATATGTTTAGTTTGGCAAGATTTATTAAGACCCCACCCCTAAATGTCAATCTGATTATGAAAACTGAAGTAAATTTAAGCGAAGTATTAATAAACGACTAAGACGCAAAAGGACGCTATTTGCGTACTTCCTTTGTCCTTGTTTGTCGATTCCGCTTGCCCATGCAACTAACACATAAAACAAGGTTTTTGTTGCCTTTTCCACGCTTTCATACATATTTATTAGATTTCTTTATGGTAGTGTCTGTAGATGTCAACCTTTGCTTTGTGTTAAGGTTTTATTATTTTATAATTTTTAAATATGCTAGTGGACCCGTACGCGGCTACGGCCGCTTGAAATATACGAATATTTATTAAACATATTTATGAAAATATTTTCAGTTTTCAATAGAGAGATGCGTTAAGTAAGCTCATTTTGGGTGACGTTTTCTAACAACAAACTTTGCAAATCGTTGCTTAGTAACGGCGGTTGTTATAAATTGCATGTCAAATTAATAAGCATTTTAATACATTGGTTTATATCGAAAATATTACAAATATGAGAAAAAAAAGTATCCTATGTTCATCCCGAGACCCTCAAGTATCTCTATATGAGTATTTTATCACAATTAAACTAGCAGTTTGGCCCTGATTGCGTAAAAGACAGACAGACAGACAGATAGGGTTACTTTTGAATTTATAATATAGGTATGGATGGAGAGTGGTCGTGGTGAAGCAGTGGAACTGCTGCTGCTGATTTGAATACAAAATGTAATAGTTGTGTATTCGATATCCATTCGAAGGAATGAATTGGTTTTATTTCCCTAAAAATGGAATCTAGGGTATCTAAGATAAAAAATTACACACACTACGTTTCAAAATACATCCATTTTTGTATTAATAAAGTGAAATACACGTTGCTATGGCAACGCGTATTATACGCGTCAACGGGTCCTCTAGTATATCTAGATACCTAACCAGCTATATATATTATAGAAACCACATATTATATCAAATTATTATGTAACATTAATTATAACGCATTTACACGTCTTCCGAATCGCAGGCACGTAAGTGGAGCACACAGCTGCTATTAAACAGGCTTAGCATAAAGCGTATATAGCATGATGAGATTAGAAGTGTTTAATTCATAATGAAACAGTGTAAGAGCATTCTTGAGATTACAAATTGGATAACATATAAACGCTGTACGGAATAGAGTAATTGTGTTATATAAGCATACACCTCTATCTTCTTCTCTGGATACCTCTTTAATCCTGAAGATTGGCAACTAGCTTCATACATTCTACTCTGTCCAATACCAAATAGAATAGGTGTTATACGAATTTGATATTCTCTGATTCGTTCCCTGATATTACTCAGCCGCGACTTCCTCTATACAAATATTATAAAGCTGACGCCTGGGAAGGGAACGTCTTAACATTAGAGTTCCAAACTGGAAACCCTCTATCTACCGAACTACGTGCGAGATGAATGTATACTGTAGTACTATCATATTTTTTCAAAACATCGTTTTTTTTTCGATAAAAATATTTGACATATATTATGGTTTCATATAGATTAGTCACTGATCCTATAGAATGTCAACAATAGATAGGCTATTGTTAATATTTTATGAATAACATCCGCTATATCAAAATCACAAACTAAACATAATTGATTAAATTGGTAAGCAGAGTGGATTAGTGGTGATTGGTTTGCACCTAATCTATGCGTCAATTACGAGCTCTGCAATTCGTTATATATTACGAATTCTATGCATTATTAAAGATGTTTCAATTATTTCCTTGCTTTTTTCAATGATGCCAACTGTCCTGTCTATTCTCTATTCAGCGACTTTAAAAGGAAGAAGCTATGAATTTAAATTTATGTTTTTGTTATGTATGTATGTATGTCTCTTAAATAATCAGGCAGTTATGAATGTTTATGTTGTTTGGTAGGGAATGTTTCAGTAGTTCGCTTAGACATTTTCTATTTTCAGTTCATATTACGTCATTTTTTGTTTAGATGGACTAAAATTGTCATAATTTTTGTTAAAAATATAACTTATAGATTAGTTATCTGTCTTGTAAAAGTGACAAGAAAAGAAAAAAATGTCCCAAAATATTTGTTTTAAGATACACTTGTGGATTCTTTGGTCTTGGTCTTCGGTGTACACCTTGCGCTGTCCTCCAGCAGCTGAAAAAGCTGAGCACTTTATTATGACGAAGCTTGTAAATCTTAGAAAGATACTATGAGATGAAATACAGGTTAGGAATATCTAATAAAACTGCACTTCTATATATGCTCGTCTATTTATTATTAATTACTATAGCTACGGACGCTGTAACTACTAAACCAACTTCAATAGCCGTTGAGTGTTTGCTTCGGACATTTGCATATTTGTCTAATATTGATTAAGACTAAACTGCCGCATCGGGCTTAATAAATAATCAATATTGAAATATTCTATTAATACACAATACCACATCTCTATTTTTTATCTCAAAATTCATATTCAGAAAAATATTGAATATCTCAGTAATCTCTGGGTCACTCCTCTTCTCGTTTCTTTGTTAGGATAAAAATTAATTGAATATTGGTGCATAAATGGAAATTTAACGAAAAATCATCGCAGAAATATTACAAAGTGGGAACGGAGTGTCTTAACACTAATCGCACTGTGCCCGGAATACAGCGTGAAGCTGATTTAAAATATTATGTACACATGTACATATATATACTGCATCATATTCCAAGTAATTTTAACCCCTCAAAAAATGCGTGTTCAAAGAAACATTTTATTGCTGAAAATTCTACGATAAAACATTTCATAACATCCTAACTTAGAACATGAATCTAGAAAATATTTCAAAATCATTTTAATCACTTCACTTAATAACTGTACTGTAAGAGATAGTGGAGATACGTTTTATTACAAAGCCATCGGTCCAGTGTGATGCTGTACAGCAATTAACGAAGCGCTCGTCCCCGACGGCGTACTGGAATGATATGAACAACGCAACTATTTAGTGTTTATCTACTCAAAGATTCAAATTTTGTTTGAATAACAGATGTGACTAATTGTTTATGTTTATGGTCAACTTGCTTTATCAGTCTAAAAGACTTATATTAATGACTAGTTTAAGTTTTGAATTCTCAGTATTTTAACTAAATAAATTGCGTACTGCTTCTTTATGTAAAATATAGTTCACGAAATTTATTATATAAAAATAGAATATATCTATTAAAAATTTTAATATTAGTTAATAATAGTTGGTAGTAAATGTATATAAAAAGTGAAGAACTTTTAATTAATTAAATAATATGTTTTGCAACAGTTATGAGTTTTATTGTTTTTGGCATTCTTAGATATACAAGTACTATGTTATTTTTTTCATTATAATAATTTCTAAATTTTTGGTTGCACTGACTTAGATATTTGTAACGGTGCCATATGTGGCGTCTACATATAAATCAACATATAAAACTACGTCCATTTCATTCTGAAATAATTAAAAATCTTAATATTTAATTGAATTCGAACAGTTAATTAATATTTGATCACATATAATTGTTTTTTAGTATTTCTCTATACATTTATTTCAAAGATTGCTTAATAGTTTGACATTGAACTTGACCGTTAATGATATCATCTTTCTATGATATCATAAGTTGTTTTTAACTATAAAAACTTCTAATAAAAAACTTTACTAATCATTTACTTGTTTTAACAATTTTTGTTTTTTTTTTAATTCTTGGTAAAAATTAATACTAACCTATAATTATTAGTGATCATCAAATATGTAATCAAAGTAAATTGGATATTCTTTAAATAGCAATTTCATCATATCATTCATAAATCATAATGTGTGAGAATATAGAATGTGTTTTAAAATCTATTCACAGTTGTAGAATGTAGCTATGCTATATCCCACATAGAGTAGACAGGGAGAACTTAGTGTTAAAACACTCTGTTCTCCATTCTCCACTGAATATATATATTTCAAATGTAAAGTAAAGCAAATATGAAAGCCTAGTTACGTGAAAAAAATATAGTTCATAGATTGTTAACAAAATATAAATCTGTATAATTATGTTTAATATAATTAACACTATTAAATTTATAACTATATTATTGATATGACCCAATTAAAAGCTGACAACAAAAATTTTGGCCCAACAATACATGTGGAAAATGCCTTTGGAAGCGACAAAATGAAAAACTACACACAGTGATTGAAATCTTCACATAAACCCAATAAATACATTAAAAATTGAAGTCGCTATTAATCTTTGAGTATGGAAATGGCCATCCACGATGCTGGTCTCTCAGGGGAGTCGTGAATACGGAATGCGGTAAAACGTTGCATAGTTAAAGGAAATTGGAATTGAACGTAACTGTCCAGCGATTAGATTCTATAGTTCTATTCCACAGCCCACCTGAATGGACACAATGTATCGGTTAAACCTGTGATTTTCCCCAGGGATTTTCTAAAGGCAAAATAGGTTTTTTGTGTGTGGAAAAGTCAGTTATTTCATTTACATTTTGATTAGATTTTTCAATCTGTCATTAAATATATGTTTTTGTATGTATACAGATATATATTTATATTACAGTGTTAGTATTTTGTATTTTATTATTTAATGTAATAATATTCTTATTCATTTTATAACCTTATATTTATACTATTAGCACCATAGTCCTATTTTAATTTAGAGTTTAAGGCTACCTGATTAATTAATTAATTAATTAATTAATTAGATTATTATTAAACAGTAAGGCCGCCTTTTGTACACTTTTATATTTTTATTGCATTTTCTTTGTCTTATCTTGGGTGTACTTTAAATTTTATAACAGTTTTAATAAACATAACAGTTATCGCCCGCAACCGGGAACAGAAAATTCCCAAAGAAATTTCGAGAAATTCTCTCTTAGCACACACTCTATACTCTACTTACTTCCGAAATTCATCTTTCTGTCTTCAGTTGTTTTGTTTGTGCGTCATTATCAGTAGCTAATCCACTATAACTATCTTATTTTTTATTCGGTAAAATAATAAAGTTGTTTTCAATTCACCGAAATAAACATGCCTTTAAATAAGCATTTACAATTAAAAAAAGAAATAGAAATTAATAAATAGAAGAAAGAATATCTAGTATACTAAAAGAGAAAAGTTGTTGGCACTAAATGATAAATGTATTAGTAATATATTAATAATTTGAATGAAATGTATAATTCGGGCAACCATTTACAAATAATAATATATGTCACACCAATATTTCAATATATCTCTATTGAATACAACAAATTATTAAACG
Source organism: Heliconius nattereri (assembly GCA_013403645.1). Lineage (NCBI taxonomy): Eukaryota > Metazoa > Arthropoda > Insecta > Lepidoptera > Nymphalidae > Heliconius > Heliconius nattereri. The sequence continues at coordinate 3,460,859 of JAAIXI010000236.1, forward strand.
CCTCTTAGTTTGAGCAACAAAATGTTTAATACCACATTCATTTCAATATAAACTTCAATAATGCAAGTAATTTGCTTCATTTATATTGATTTTGAGAAGTGCATTAAGATTTCTATAGCAGCGTTCGTTGATTGATGACAGAACTTGGTTTCTAACAAACGTATATCACAAATACTGTGAACGTGACTGGTTTCTTAACGGGGGGTCTCGGTAATTTAATTGCAACGAGCACACAGTGCTTCCTTTGCGCGCACATGTTACCTAATTATTTGTAAGCTGAAACAATTTTACGTTTATTATTATTATTATTATTTGTGTTTTCTTTCTCTGAATTTTTAATATTATTAATAATCAAAATAGGTAAAGTTTAGGGGGTGACGTGGAGCAGGCGGCGTTGGCTGTATGCGTTTGGTTGTGTGGCTTCGATCTTTTCTCTCCCATTTTTATTTTGACGGCCTTTTTTGAATTTCGCCACTTAATACTCAATGTAACGGTTATAGGCGTTTGGGAGTGTCTTAACACTGTGCTCCTTCTTCCACCTTATTATATGAGGGATACAATGTCAAGCTAATCGATATAATTATATTCTTATGTTTAAAATTACCGAAGAATAAAGCGAGGGCAAGTTTAAGTTGGTTCAGGCTTTCGCTTCCTTGAAATATATACCTATGTAAAATATGTGAACACAGTTTTCACACAAGTTTAAACATCTTTTTGTGCTCTTTCCTTAAAAAAAGATGTTTATTCTTAATGACTTATAAATAATTTTAAAATATAAATACACAATTTGTGCATACGTACGTATATACGTCGTATTTGTACACACATTAAGCAAAAACAAAACATAATAGCAAATAACCAATAACTTACGGTCAATTTGGCTGTCATCTAAATGTTGTATCAAACAATCTACTGACATTAGTACTAGACTAGAATTGTTGTTGAATCCGCATAACTCCCTTATCTATATTCGAACATCGATCCATTGTTACGCTGATAAAGTATTTAACGTAAAAAAACATTATCGTAGATCTACTCTTTATATGTCGATCTCACGACCTAAGTATGATATTTTAATTTGTTTACCCGTTGGCGAACAAAAAATATTATTGACAATGTATATGTCCTTGTATCTCTATAATCAGAAGTTAATAGTATATTTTTAAATAATATTTTTGTTTTGTATGAGATCCTGTAATTAAATGTCCATCGATTGTGCTGTTTTGAAATTAGATTTGTGGCCTACAATTTCATTCATGGACGATGAAAACTTAATTCGCCAATTCTGTTTTACTTGTAGAAAGACTTCTTTTTTCCCTTTTTGTTATTAGATAAATGTACCTACGCCGTGCGAGCGACACCGACGTCGTGGTAAAAAAGCAGGCATAGACAATATTTTCATACAATATTTCAAATATACCTTGGTTTGAAAAGTACTAAGCGTGATATATAGCGTAGTATATATAGTATATGCTATTTATTTAAGTTTATAAACATTCCAATTGTATACATATATGTATATATATACAAAAATAATTTATAGAGCTTTATACCTCTATTGTGTTACTAGTGCTTTCCCACACGTACAGCAAGCCACGATCTCGTTCAAGGTCCGCCTCTTAAGGCGTATCGATATTTACACAGCGACCATAAAATCGATCTTATCTAATTAATTGTACAAATAAATTGTATGTTATTCCGTTTTAGTATTATATATGTGTATCTTACAATCATATTATAATTTACGATTTAAATATTGTTTTTATCAGCAAGAATACTTACTATATATACTTATTTTTAACCCCCAACTAAAAGGAGTGGGAGGAAATGGGAATTTGGGTGGTATAAATTAGACTTGTTTAAAGTCTATATAATTGGAATATGTGTGAATCGATTTAGGATTTGTCCTAAACAAGATATATATTTTATGGACACTTCAGTAGGAGTGTAAAAAGTTTCCCAGACTTTAATAAATATTATACAAAAAACGTTGCAGGATTAAAATACTGTACCTCTCTCTAGGGATTTTCAAATGCTCGGCTTTTTATTACACCGCTTTGAAAATTTAGCACGTATAATACTGACAGATTTTCATTTATCATATTACAGATTGTGAAGATGGATTTTTGAAAACAGTAGATATGCTTTTTTAATATGTTTTCAATTGTAATAGAAGAAAGTTGTATAAATTGCCCTTCAATAGACCTTACCTTACACGCTATATCACGCTTGTGGCAAGTTAGACAGAGGGAACCGTTTTTTTTTTTTCGGATTTTGGGGTTAATGCTGTTAGCCCTATTGGCTTTTNTTTCGATTTTGAGGTTAATGCTGTTAGCCCTATTGGCCGTTAGTGTCGCTGACACTGGGTGGGTAGGAAAGAGGGTAATCTGTCCCTGAAAATATGCAATTAAATAACAAAATATGCACATTTCCGTTCCCCAGCTTCTGTTGATTTTTGGTGGTATGCAATGAATGAATACCACCTTCTTCTTCTTCTCTTTATTAAGCCGTTCCGAAAATACCACCTTAATATTACCTTTAATGATATCTGTATTCACTTATTGCATCAAATCCACGACCAAAATACCTTAAGCGAACGTTTGCAGTATTTTATTTATTATAATCTCACCCTTCCCCTTAACCTTTTAATAAGAACAAGCACGGAGTTAAGTTCCGACACTTAATACGTAATGTCTAAAAAAATATATGTAGGAAACGGAGTGTATTGCAGTGTGATAGGTTGGTAGGCAAGGACCTAGTGTAGATTTCCCCTGCCTACCTGCACATAAAGTATCTATTATTATAGAAAATGCCAATATGTTTTTATAAATATACATACCGGTACATGTTTCAGTGCTTTCCATTAGTATCCGAAATACATCAAACCAACGAAGCAGGAAATGATGAATTAATTGCACTGACAGCTGGCGTTACGTTATGTCCCATTTGGCCGCCTACATTAGCAATCCTATGTCAGTATCGGAGTTTAGATAGTTATAATGAATTTTAGTAATCTAATACTTTTTTTTAATAAAAATAATATGTTAATTTAAAAAAATCTTTTAAAGTGTTTTAAGCATTTTCACTTGATTCTCGTTTTGGGTGGATTGTACATATGTTGTCATCAGAACTGAAATCGTAATCCAAATTTCAATTCAGTCGAATACTAGAAAAGTGAAATGGAGTTTGCAAGCTTCGCACATAGCGCACATAGCTTTGCTAGACAGAGGGAACCTAGTGTTAAGACACTCCGTTACCCACTTGCCTTGAAACCAGAACAAAGAATTGAAAATATTAAGTATTTTATTTCCTCGAGTGGGAATCGAACACGTGACCTATTGTACATTCACACGCTTGTGCCCGCGGTGCGTCCTGCGCCAGGACTGGCCACTTTTAAAAGATAATTACTGTATAATTTTTCTCTACATTAAATAATTATGTCACGTAATTCGGTTATTAACAATATAAGCTCGTAATTAAAGCAAACACGCTTAATTAACAAGCACGTATTTTAAATACATCCACAGCTCATTACGTCATTTCATTATTTAAACCATAAATTCGCACATTAAAGTGTAAATAAAGAAATAATTATATTACGTTAGCAAAAGTCATTTTTACGTTTTTAATTTGCATCTCAAACGGTTAAAACGGAAATATTGAGTAGGTTCATAGAAAACACTATTACAACTTTATATTTGTAGATCATTTCTTAGAAAATAAGTGCATGTGCACTCAATTTATAGGACGATGCACCCGCTCTGCATTGTAACCGCAATAAGTTTGGAAGCTTTTATAAAATGTACGTAAGTACAATTTTTTTAAGTATATTTTTAAAATATTACCATCGTCAGTTACGATGATGTATTGATGATAATCATTTGTCTGTAGATATCAAATTTGTATGTTTGCCAAACTAGATTTTGGTCGCTAAGTTACTTTTTAAGCATCCAAAAAAGCGACATTTAAATATTCTTGTAAAATATATTTTGTCTATTTTAATCTACAAACCTTGTATTACTAACTTAGCTTGTATCTCTCATCTTCCAATAAAAGATGACAATGCAAAAAAAATGTAACAAAATGCATACAATTAAATAATGCAACAATCTCGCTTGAACGAAGATTGAATTTGACCAATAAAAAGGTATTTGCTGGCATGCAGCGTGCATAGCCGAGTGCGGTGAACTATCCACTGATACAGAATAAATATCTTTAGCTCGGCGCAGAGACGTTGACTGAATAGAAATCAGGGTATAAACAAGTCTTGCAAGTCTACTATTTCTTTGTTGAATTGTTTTGCTTACGTTTTAAAAAACAATCTCTTCTCTGGTATGCAAAATAACAGAGAACTCTTCTTATATTGTATACGCTTATATTATTTTTGAAATATAGTTTAATCCTCGGAATTGAACTTACAACCTGTCGCGTTTAGAATCAAACACGCGCCTCTGCGCTATAAGTGGCTTTTAAACAAAATATGGTACCTACTCAAAACAATACCGAGATACTAGTTAAATCTAAGAATAATAAATACAAGATTTCAAATTTGCTATTAATATGTATTGAAATATGATAAAACATTTATTATCGTATTCTGAAATAACATATTTCACATAAAAAGGCTTAATTTGTCATTTTCGATAGCCAAACAATTTAGATTCCGGACGTTTCCTATTTGGATAAGAGCCGGTTCAATATAATAGTTCCCATATAAACTCAAAATGTGTTAGGTGGAATCACTTCTGAATATAAGGATGCATATGGAATGCAAATCGTCTTTTATTGGAAACCACATATTTTTAGTAACATTTCAAATTTAAAGTGGACGATGAAAAATAATACATGCATATGAATTGGATGTTATTTTAATTTAAAATCCAGTTATACTACGTACGATGTAGATCAAATATAAATAAAATATGATTAAATTAATTCTGAACGAACTTTCGTCGCGTTATTTCATATATCTCCCGCCTGATTTGTGTTAAGACACCCTGTTCTCCACTTTCCATCGAATTTTCGATGCATTGTGTGTTGAGAGGCGGACCTGAATTTTGCGCTTTTGCCTTGGTATCAGAACGAAGAAATAAAAAATATTAATAGATAACAATCCATTCTTTTGAGAGGAAATAAAACCCCATAACCGTCGAGCTACAGTTCCACAATTCCAATATTGATCAAAGTATCAAACAGCTATTATTATATAACAATCACAAATCCCTCTCAAACATAATTTCGAATACTTCAAATCGTATTAAGCAGATACTCAGTAAACTAGCGAAGTTAGTTATTTGCAGCGTGATTTAATAATAAAATTTCTACGTAGAATAGAGTAGCTGCTTATAACCACATTACTCTCCGCCATAACTTCATTCTTGTCGCCATGACTGATACGTGCATTGGATTCAAGTAAAATTCAGTTATTTAGTGCTTGGCCAATTTCATAATACCGGCGCTGCTCTGGAGAAAATTAAGGCCCTTTTGTGAGAATTACTAACTCAGTTATATATAGACGTTTTGAATGTGTAATACCGTAATATGGGTAGCGCGTGGGTGGTTTTGGTAGTTCGTGACTCTTAAATATGAGGCCTGTGATATTTTAAGGTTAATTAACGTTTTGGGCTTAAATATTTAAATTTAAACTACATTATTCAAATTAAATATTAAACTTCATTATATAAAGTATGAATTGTAGTTCATTTTTGTCAATTATGATCGATATTTAATTAGGTTTTATTTAAACTTTTATCGATATTGTTATGAACCATGAAATAATGTTTTCAATAATTCTAATATTTTGTATTTAAGAATCAATAGATAACTATTCGACACGCGACGGTTGTGGGATCGATTCCCACTCGAAGGAATGAATATTTTCATTTTTGCGCTACAAGGCGCGTTGTAGAGTTCCGTTACTAACCACGCAATGCCTCAAGAATTCAGCGGAATGTGGGAAAAGGAAGTTTCCTCATGGGAACGGAATTGTTAAAATACTAAATTAAAACATAAATTTATAATAATTTTATATGCATATACTGATATATTGTGAGAAGTGGGACTAGCAATATTTATAGATGTTCTCCGCCTACTGACTCAATTACTTTAAAGAAAATAATTATAATGATAAATTATGTAATTTTTACAAACAAATAAATACATTTATTTCTAATACTTTATAAATATAAAACCTAAAAAAATACTTTCGAAACAATAAAAGCCTTCGAAAGAATAAAAGCCAAAACTGCAATTTTTTCTGTCTTTATTACAAACCGTTACTGTCACAATTGTTAACATAGTAGGCATCATTGTAGACGTATACGCCAGGCTTCATTAGAAACTTTGTCACTGCGATAATACTATAGCGTTTTATACAATGGATGCTTGTTGAAAACTTCACATATTCATCACTTATACAATTCACACCTTAGCACGAAATATACTGAAATAATGCGTCTGGAGTCTGGACCAATACTAATTAAATTATCTAACTTGCTTCCACTAGATGTTGATGATCGTATTTTATTTTAATAAATATGTAGTATAATATATTTTATATTTATTTTAATTACTTAGGAAAGCGAGCGCAATACGTTTGTTGTTCTTTATGTAACTTCACAATCTCCTTTATTTTACAACAAAAAATATTTAAGTTGTTTGGAAGACTAGCTTGCACGTACCAGTAACACTGATAGACAAAAATTCCTATTTTTTTTTTGTGGTTCAGTATCATGTAAATATATAAAATTATGTATCTACTTGATAAAACTCAATTATTTTAACATCACAGACAAACACTTTAATTTTATTTATATGTATAAATAAAATATTATCGTTTAAGATAGGTACTATTACTATTATTGATGTCTATGGCTAATAATTAAATATATAAAAATAATTTAATCTGTATTCTTTGACAATTTCTGCCGATTGTATCGTTCACAAAAAATGGAGCTGTCACTTGACATAAAAAATTCTAGTGTCATGAAAAATAAAATAATTTAACCAAAATGCTAGTTCACAAGGAGCCCGAGGAAAGGTGTATACATAAGATCGTTGGCTATGGAGCGATAATGTTTTTGTTATTATATATTATAAGGCTTATTAGATATCTAGGAAAGCGTGACGTTTCAGAAAGCCACAGATGTGCCCGAAAATCACGTGCCAATATCAATCCTCGTGGAAGGGCTGAGAGAAGATCCAAAAGTCGTCACAGGAGCCGGCGACGTCATAAAACATTGCCTGATGAAGGTCCAACACAGAAGTACTGGTCCTGCTCTTGCTCTATTCACGACGAACAATAAATATTCTGGCAAATAAATTTCCTCGAAACCACTCAATCGAAAACTTTGTAAAGAAATAACCTAATTAAAATATTGGAGTTAAAGTAATGTTGTCAGTGTAAACTTTAGCGTAAGCAATTAAAAGTTTTTCCGAAGAAATTTTGAGTTTACAAATTATGCGATGCCTGAAAAATGACGAGTCAGTGATAAAAGATAGTCCCCTTTTGATAAGTATTTTTAAAGAGTACCTGATCTTGCGAAAATCTTTTTCGTTTAAAATTTTCAATGCTTAAACTTTTCACAAAACAGTTGAATCATCTCTTACTATTATAAAGTTGAAAGTTTAGTATATTAACTTATAAAATTTATCCTTTGAAGTTTTATTCGTAGTTTGACATAAATGACTTTATAGATAGCTGGTGAGGTACACTCGGATAAAATAGTTTTATTTCATTTATATTAAAAGGTTTTGTTGACCTTCGAAATTATACCATACTCGACCTAAAATGAAAACTATTAAAATGATGATATACGTATCTATGTTATATATTTTCAGGTTTATAGGATTGTATGTATTTTACTGATAATATGCTTTTTTTTAGCTTCACGCTGTATCCCACAAAGAACAGGCAGAGGGAACTTATTCTTAAGACACTCCGTTTCGATTAAGACACTTCCGTTCTCCGCTTTCCGCCGTGTGCGCCTGCGCCACAACTGGCCTGAATACTGTCTATGTCTATTTATAATAATATGCTTATAAAATATATAATAACAGACAGTTAAATATAAAGTATTATATATTTTTTATATATATTATACGAGTCACAAACTATATGAGTAGAGCTTAACAAAGTTAACTTAAGCGAATGAATAATTTGTGAATAATTCAGACGAAGAAAACTGGGTACGTAATTACTGCATAGCGTTTTGTGGTATGTTAGTTAGAATAATTAGAGGCGAAAATAAGATCATAAAATACTGCCAGTATTACTGTGTACTTACTTTCGTGAAAATTTTATTACATTTTCACACTTCAGCTTATTAAGTTTGCTGGTGAGTTAAATGAATAAGAATTATTATGTCTACTGGCCGTTTGAATTATGAATGTGCGGACTAACGTTTTGAAACGTTTTTATGCTACTGAATATTCCCATGTTAACATTGTGAAATGTGATATTTTTCACTCTACATTTCTTTATTGATAGAAATTATTAATTAAAAGTGCCCAATATATGCGTATCCCGACTAAGTATGATTTGTTTTTGAAAAGATAGGTGTACAAATTCACAAATATGCTTAAATTAATTTACCGCCAGATTTTCAAATGCTTGAATATAAAATAAAATGTTAGGAAAATAAAAATAGTAAAAGACCTATTTAACAAATACCTTGGCTAAGTTCTGTCTTAGTATAACATAAGCAAAAGGCAAAACTTCTTAATACTTTTTCTTATAATTTTCTTTAAAAATTTAAGCTGATACAACATTTTGATGTTTAAATTAGTTAACAATATCGATGGAGTAATATCTTGTAGAGAGTTCACGTCAGGCGCAAGAAATTGCGGTCTTCTGATAACAACCGCAGTGCGCTTGACGTGCTGCCGGTTCCGATACAGTAGACGGAAACTGCTGCTTAGCTTAGTAATATTATTTTCAGGGCATATCTAAAATAATCGCTAATGCGATCGGTTTTTCGAATATTTGAGGGTTTCTTGGAAAATTGGTACAAAATGTATGAAGATGAAGAGAACGAAGAAGATGAAGAGAACCCTATTTCGATGGTTTCACTACTATACGCAAAATCATTGGCTACAGTTTTTTTCCTTGTGATATAATATTATGGTTGTATAGAACATCACCTCTGGTAAATTACACATTTGGCCTTTATTTTTTTTGGTCATCAATAATGTCACTAATATCTAGAATTTACCACTCAATTAAGCTTACATGTTCGTTGCTCTTTGCAAATTTATCAGTTATTTTATGACTATACTGTACACATAGGGAAGAAAAGCTCATATTAAGTTCTTGTTATTTTAATTCTGTTTAGCTTTTTCAACAAGAACAGTATAAATTGTAAATATAAATTTTGTAAACTTGTATTTATAAATTTCATATCTCAAATCGATATTGAAATGCCGTTTTCGTTCATAGAGAGTTTCAATGTATGAATGAAAATGGCATCTCAATAATGATCTCAAATATATATAGTATAGTATTTGTTTCCAATTATTTCTTATTAGATTTATTGTATACATGTCTCAAGTATGTGTACTTATCAAAGACGCTTCGTGAATGACTATAATGCGGATAATTGCGTTTCTTGATCCACTCCAATGAGTTTCACGGCTTATTTCACATAAACATCTAAGACATGAAGGTATTTAAGGTAACATCGCAAGTCTTCCAGATAATATAATATTATATATTGTTTAATAGGTTTTTAATAAAAGTTTTTATGTTTATCTAGAAATATAAATTAATTAAGAATATTTGGGTATATTTATATATATATATTACATTAGTAGCGGCCTGCCTAATTTTATGCAATGTCATGTAGAATTTTACTCATGGGGTGTCCTTCGAATTAAGCTAAACGTAACGTATTAGCTGGATTTAGGACAATTCCTTTCGAGATTTTTTTGTAATTAATGCTATATATTAAAGAGATGTCAATTTGAAATTATATTATTTTTTTGTAGATTTTAACAGGGAACTTACGACATTGAGTTCCGCGGCGTTGAGTTCCAACACTCAACACGCAATCCAATTTCCAGGTTCCCTGCTATTTGCGGGATGCAATGTGAAGCGAAAAAAATATACTTTCTAAGTATAATTATAACAACAAACACAACAAAAGATAGTTTAACAGGAATATTAAGTTCCACCACTAATCTAACCATTAATGAGGCTTAACATCGATTCCTTGCCACACAAAGAGAAAATACAAAACTTTAACGTAATCTCATCTGCCAGATACTTGGCTTACCTTTGTTTCAAAGCTGCGATCGTTACAACGTACTGGACTATCTAATACGGGTAAGTTTAATTCGATTTTAGATATCGATATTCGTGGTTAACATTTACAATATAAAAAGAACAACTATCATTTTTATAATTCACTCTGCTTCATATTTCCTCCCAATTAAGATATATCATTTGAATGGGAGCCTAATGCTTAATTTCAAAATACATACACCAATCTGTCCTACGCAGGCAGAGCGGACCTAGTCTAAACACACTCCGTTACCTACTTTCCATTGAATTTTTAGAGGGGTTGCGTGTTGAATGGCGGATCCCAATGCCACACTCTTGCCTTGGTACGAGTACGAATAAATAAAAATATTTATAGGTAATAATTTACACCCTCATGGGATTCGAACTGGCAACCGTCGCGTTACAGTCAAACGATTGTGCCCCTCCCTTCTAATAAATAGGTATCCTCCGTTCTAATTTGGATCAACTGAAGAGAGACCGGAGAACAACCGGACAACTGGAGAGATCCACGATTAATTGAGACTTAAGCCACGATCAATGACAGGAACTATAATTGTTCTGAACTAAAACGTGCAAATAATCTAAATTCACAGTGAAAGACGCTTTAAACATTTAAGTAGCTATTATGTTTGTATTAGGCCAGGCAGGCAGAGAAACTAACGTGTGACTGTATACACGGCAGGTAGTGGGATAAATTTCCACTCGAGGAAATTAAATATTGTATACTTCCATTTCTTCGCTCTGGTGTCGAGCATAGTAAAGCCTCCAGAACGCCTACAAAATTCGGCTGATAATAGTGTCATATCACTAATATCCCTCTGTCTACCCTGTTAAATACTGGATACAGCGTGAAGCTGAAATAAGAAATATAAATACTTCTTAGTTCTTGGCGATTGTTTCTTTGTAGATTCATAGGTATGAATGTATTACGCTGTATTGTATAGTGACATAAAAAATATTTCTTACAGTTGATTTAAGTATAAAATAAATTCCAGAGGCTTGGTTGCTTACAGGTACTCGTACGTGCTCATGAAGAATTAACTTACAAATAATTTTAAAACTTAAATTGCTTTTTACTGATTATTATCATTGTATTTTAATAACTTTGTTGTAGACGTTTTTACATAAATGCTATATATACATAATTTAAAAACCACCGCCATTTAAAAAAATGTGTATGTTTTAAGCTTGTGCTAAAAATTTACTGCAGTGCTAACTATTCATAGCGATTTTAAGCTGCACCCATTAATTGTGTTGATAAATTGTTTGGATTATACAAGCTGGAGGGTGTACCTAGCTATACAGAATTTTAATGGATTTTACTTTAAATTTTAAAATAAAATAGCTTAAAAGATGTTGAGAAGTTGATGGTTGAGATACACTAGTCTCAACTACACTAATCTTGCTTAATTGGAAAAATAAAATATTCAGTACACGCTCGCCCTTTGGTGTTTCATTCTCAAGTTTTTCTTAAATTGATTTGCAATATTTATCAATAAAACTTTTTTATTTTCATTTTTACATGTGTCTCTATCATTGTACGGGCATGGCAGAAACAGTTTATTTTAAATTCTTTATTTTTCAAAATCGGATGTTAATCTTTTTTCGAAACAATTTTTTATTTTGTTAGCTTCACGCTATTTCCCGCACGTAGTAGGGTAGGCAAAGGGAATCTTATATAAAAAACAATCTGTTTCCCATACTTAAACTCTGTATTCGGGTAAAACTGAGCCATTTTCACGCGGATTTGATGGATTTGGTAGCTTTCTACTATTAACGTGTCAATCAAGTTAAATTTAAATTGTAAAACAAAAAAATATCCTTTTTATTATAGCTTTATACTATTTTTGGTATTTGCAACTGTTATTAGCTTAATTTATTATCAAAACTGTAATATTCAAGTAAATAATATATTTACTCATTTTATAACAGTATACATTTTCATATAAAATTAAAAACAATAACATTATGATATTCACTAGGCACAGAGCCAACTGAATGTATTATCTTAATTTCATTATTAAATTTATCGGACGTCGAATAAAATTGATGTAAATTTTCGTAAATTCTTTTGTAACGTTATTTTATTTGTCGATTTAATCAAATATTATTAAAAGGAAAATAAATACATAAGGACAGATTAAAATGTCAGCGTACAAATATATGAATACTAGCGGCCCGCCCGCGTCTTCACCTGCGTGGATTATGTTATTATTAATTTCTGTCTCCATGAGTACCTACGTTCTATAAGTGACGGCCATGCAAAATTTGAAATTCGTAGCATTTGTAGTAGCTAAGTTTCATACAAACTTTCAACCCCAAAAACAACCTCTTAGGAGTCGAATATTGCAAATTCCCGCCTTAGCGAGCACCTATGTCCTATAAGTAACTCCTATACAAAATTTGAGATTCCTTGCACTTGTAGTTTCTGAAATTTCGTGATGAGTGAGTGACCTTTCGATTTTATATATATAGATTAAATAATTCATTTAATCGTCTTTATGTTTTCTAGGAAAAAATAACAATTTACCTCCCAGTAACCTGTCCTAGAATATAACACATTCTTAGATGTCTGAACTTTGCCTTATTAGATACAAAAATCTTTCGTCCATCGTTGCGGAAACCGGCCAAGTTTTCCGAGGCCTGGATCCGCAAGTCTGTTCAATTATTCCAACACAATAGCTTAATCAAATCCCGCAAGTTTACTCTCGCTTAATAATACAGACATTGCTCGCTCGAGTTAATTCTGTCGTGGAAACTGTCGTAGGCTGAATGTGTCAATTTAAAATTGAACTTCTCGTACATACTTACTATATAAGATCCTGTAGGTAAGTCTCAGGTCCCCTGAAAGTAAGTTTAGGGTTTGCCAATATGAAAAACATTCGAATATACTTAGGAAATATTTGTTTTGGTCCGTACTATGTTACTATGGGAATATTTTAAGAATTTTTTAGTTGTATAAAATACTGTAAATAAAAAATAGAATAGATCTTTTGTTACTTTCTACTCGAAAAGTAAAAAAAAATATAATTGATCTAAAAAAATTCCTTATTAAGTTAACACATTTCCTCAGCATAAAATATTACATATGCAATGGAATATTGTTAGTACAAATATCTAAGTGGAGATAAGAAAAAGAAAAATATGAGAAAACTGTTGTTTTGACGTTTTAGAAAAGCGCCTCTATCTCGCGACGCAGCTGTCTCCAAATATTAAAATATATGCTAACTCGCCCCTCTAATGACCGTGAGATTTAAATCTGAAGAAATGTTTTTGTTTCGAGTTTAAACAAGAAAAGTTTCATTTGTATTTCTTATAACCTTTTTGTGTATTGTCTCGCAAAAGCTGTCTTCACTAGAAAGAAATTACTTATCGAAATTTATTCTAAAAGTTGTATATTTGTAAATCTCTTTCAAGATATATTTTAATTTAAATATATATCTATCATTTTTTTACATATTTATCCTTTTTTGTTAAAATGTTTATACTTTCATTATTTTTTTGTTTTATGCATAATTACTATTCACAATTATTTTATGTTTCCATTTAAATAGAAGCAAAGAAAAATACAAAGAAAATTCTGAATATAGAAAAAGAATAATATCGATTCTTTAACAAAAGTGCACTTTATTTTCGTCAAGACTTTTATAGGACATAAAATTTTCCAATTGAACAGTTGGCAGTCCACACTTGGTTTACATCGTGAAATCACAAATCAACTTCGCAAACTTATTTCCAACGACCTTTTTGGTTTTTCGTAATTTATTAACCAGATAAAAGTATTTATGTTGTAAATACTGTAAATATTCGTATATTATACATACGTGTTTGTAGTATAAACGTAGTTATGGGAAATTTGATGACTATCAAAAATAGTTATAAAATTATTTTCGATTTAACAATCTGCTTTTTAAAAGCGCAGCATTGAATTCCGCCATCTAACACTCTAAAGTAGATGTACCCCTGTACCCCTGTACCCCTGGACCCTGTATCCCTTATATAACTGTGTAGGCAGACTTTATATTAAGACACTCCGTCCCCCATACACCGCCTGATTTTCGACACATTGTGAGTTAAATGGCGAAACTCAACGCTGCGCTTTATTTTGTTACCTGATCAAAAAAATCATTACCCTAACAGGGAATCGAATTCACAGACATCGCGCTTATAGACTGCTGCTGCTGCTTCTCTATTACACTATAATAGTGTATACAATGATAACATAATATAAAATCATAGTTTTACATGAAAACTACAAAATAAGAGCTATAAATTTCCCACATTCTTGCAACATTTCAGCTCGTAGCGAGGGTGTCGCATGTCGTGAGTTTTTCCTGTGGGGCCCAACTCGCCGTTCGACCCGGAACTGCAACTTCATTCGATAACAAACTGATTTGTGCTGTACTTGCTACTTGCCACTTGCCACTTGCCTCTTGCCTCTTGCCACTTGCCACTTGCCACTTGCCACTTGCCACTTGTCACTTGCCACTTGCCACTTGCTATACAAAAATGTAATTTATTATGTTTTGATCGTTAAGCACGCGATGGGCGTGCTTGTTTTTGTTTTATATTAGAGCGGATTACTAAATATATTATTATAGTAATTTGTGCATTTTAATAAAAAAAAATCTAAAATTTTTTGAGAGTGGATTACGATAAGCTTATACTTATATTATTAAGTTAAAGAGTTGAAAATTTATATTGAAAATTTCCTTTTGTGTTAATCTATTATATTTATAGGAAAGAAAGACTATGAAAGACTATGAGGACGTCGAGGCGCAGATGTAATACCGCGTAACTGTAAACGACGGTTATGGGTAAGATTCTCATTTTGGGCATTTATTATATTTTTTTCACTTTGGTGTCGAGAAAAAACATGGCGTTGAGTTCCACCGAGTGGTGTACAGAAATGTCTTCATGGGGAACGGACTGCCTTAACACTAAATTCCCATCTTTCCTCTGCCTATCTTACTATGTGTGGGATACAGCGTAAAGCCAAAAAAAAACAGGTTACATTTACGTACATATATTTTGTTTCCACGTTAGTAGCTCACTGCATCTGCATCCGAAGTTACCTTCGAATCGTCATGACATTTAGAATGTGTCATGAATCATACACAGTTATTCATGACACATTCTAAATTAGTTATCTCCATTTGACCACGAGGGTAAAACTACAATTAAAATGTTTGATTTTATATTCATTTAAAAATTATTATATCAAGGCCTATTACAGACCTCAAATGATCCTATAGGACCTTTGTTTTTATTTTTTGAAATACGGAACTCTAAAAATGAAATGCTAAAACAATAACGTATAATTAAATTTAATTACAATAATAAATACGTATTAAATTTACGAACGGCATATTAAACAAGTTCAAAACGTGTAAGGTATCAACTGGGATAGCCATAATTAACGACCTCCTAACCATATCGTCGTAAGAAACGCCGACACGCAAGGGAATTTCCAAGAAGCCTGATTATTTAATATACATATACTGTTTACTTGTTAATATTTTTAAACCAATTTATTTTTTACTTGGTACTGGCACACGCAAATGTACTCACTTATAATATAGATGCAAGGAATAAAAAGCCAGAAATCGAGCTCAGTGGCGTGTGATTAGAGACGCCTATATTCAGCAGTGGACGACAGGTTGATGATGATGATGATGATGAAGAGATTATAAAATTACTTTTTAACAATATATGTAAACATAATTGTATATAAAAGAAGCAAAATTTGAAACATAAAATGTTACCTTACTCATCCATATTCAAACTATTCGCAATATGACTGGAAATAAAAGTTAACAGCAGTTCAAAAATTCATCTCGATATTCAATGGTATTTCGAAATTGCAGCCACTGTCAATAAAACTTTTATTTTGATTGCTAGATCCAATTGGGCAAATATTTTA
Organism: Heliconius nattereri; assembly: GCA_013403645.1. Taxonomy (NCBI): domain Eukaryota; kingdom Metazoa; phylum Arthropoda; class Insecta; order Lepidoptera; family Nymphalidae; genus Heliconius; species Heliconius nattereri. Next base: position 3,477,061 of record JAAIXI010000236.1, read on the forward strand.
AACAAGTTATTACCATATATATGGATGGGTTTATAGGGTTTGTCAATAAATTTCTGCTTAAGTATTTTCTTTATATTTCTATGGTTTTTTTGAGAGGAGGATAAAACTGTAGGTATGTTGTGTACTGAAGCTGACGTTGTGTATTAGTAAGTAATGTTTCCCGAGAAAAGTCAGAAATATATCCAGTTCGGTCTTTAAATATGGCGTTTCTATAGGAGTTTTATAGGTGTATTTTTATAATGCATATGGCGGTATGAAATCAAAAGTATCGCGTATGAAAACTGCAAACAATATCGCAGGTATCTAAAACTTTTCAAAAAATCTAAAACTTTTACTGTGTTTTTTAGTTACAGATACAGATTATAGAGGAGGTCTTATCAACTATTTTTGTCCCATAAAGCATGGTTAGAAGGGATTTCAAGACGATGTCCAGTCAAAAAAAAATGTATATACCACTACTACATTATTATATACGCGATTGTTTTGAGTTCGATACCCTACACAGGTGAATGAGTTATTTTAATTTTCTCGTTTTGATTTGACAAAAAAAAACGGTATTAGAGATAAAAGCAGTGCTCTAACACAAAGTTTCATCTACCTTGTTATATGTAAAACTACTTCAAAATGTATTTAAACTTCGTATTTATAAACATACTAGCGACCCGCTCTCGGCTTCGCCCGCCTTAACTACTGTATTATTCATATAATGTATGTTTGCAAAGCACTTAAGGTAATGTGAAAATTAATTAAACCCTAATGCAACCTGCATTTTCGTAATTCCAAGAAGGATTTTCCAATTGTTTTAAATTAAACACAAATAAATAACACAAATAACAGAAAACTTAAGCGAAAGAAATTATAAACAACAGACCACCTACTATTCTCTGACTCAAAAATACTTAAACGAAAGATGTATCCAATTATGTCGCGTGGAAATACATTATAATTATTGGATAACTCCAAAATACGTGCAATCACTTCTAAATTTACTTTGCCAGGCGCAAAACATTCTCTCGGCCATCTCCGTACTAGCTCTGAACGACATCAGGGCCTTGGTTCTCTGACCGTGGTCTCAGGCGAAAACCTGCTTTAGAGCAGATACATGGAAGGGGATGCGGAAGGGGATCGGAATTGGGCTCTCGGTTTCCTGAGGGAGGCGTTGATTAAACGACCAAGATGACTGCTCATGAGTGGGATTTGGAGGAGGATAGAAAGTCCCTCGGAAGAAGACGTCTGACCTCGGGCGGCCGGTATGCGGAGTGCTGCTCCTTAGGTGCAGGTGACCCGATACACCGGCGCAACGGAATACGTTGGACGCGAGACGACCAATGTGTACCTCTAGGGTTTCTATTTTTAGGTTGCGGTGAGTGGCGCGTGGTGTTCACGTAATATGGTGCCTGCGTCACTCGCCGGAGGGTGAGGTTCCGTACCATCTACAGGATTCCTCGTTGAGTAATACTCGCTAGGGCATTGTAATGTCATCAATGTATAGTGCGTAGAGAGCAGGTGACAAAATTCTGACTGGGACAACGGCAGCGATCGGTTCGCTGCTAGACCTCGCACTCTCAACTCTCACGCAAAATATCCTGTCACTTACAAAGCAGAGCGGCAAAGTCATGCGACGTGTTGGGGGGTGCCGGCTCTGAGCACTTTATGAAATCAGCCCGGGTGCCAGACGTGGTCGAATAAGCGTGCTACGTCAAGGAAGACTGCTATTGTACACTCATACTCTCTCGGTTGATCACTGTTGCGAAGTTTACCCAGAGTGGTATACCCGCTCCCCAAACTGCTCGCTTTGTGGGTGGATGTGCGACTGAAGAAGTAAAAGGAATAACTTCTCAAACAGCTTGGCAACCGTGCTGAGGAGGATTATAGATCGGTATCCCTCAGCAAAAAGATTTATTAGTACTGTAATTTTAAATCTGTGTTACTAATCTTTTCAAGGACTTATTAAAGTATATTTAAATGACTATTTTTAAACGGAAGAAATTATAAACAAAAACCTACCTACTAATAACAACTACAAAAAATATGAAACCAAATATATCGCGCTGAAATAATACATTCAACTAAAATTATCCAATACTTGAAACACATCTAAATCTTCTTTGCTATAGAGATAGATGCATTCGAGCTTGTGGTTAATGCTGTTAAAACGGCGACACCGGTTGGGCAGGGAAGAGGGTACTCTGTTCCTGATGAAAAATTAAATAGAATGCATCGGCCGGGAATCGAACCCGGGCCGCCCGCGTGGCAGGCGAGCATTCTACCACTGAACCACCGATGCGTGTTAGGTTATTTATAGTGTTAGGCGGGCGCAGGGGACGCGCTTGTATAAGCCGTTTCGCAGCAAGGATTTTTTGATATTGTAACAACTTCTAAGGTACTTATTAAAATGAAAAACAGTAAAAGACAGTTTTGATCTACATTAAATGGCCAACGTAACTAATATACTTATTTATATGCTGAGAGTAAGCGATAAGTGAAACTTGAGTAACATACAGCTGATGCGTCAACGGCGTGATGTGTTAACAATTAAATGCGTTTTTCTCTAAAACTATTCGCAATTTCGAAATAGTGTAAATAACAAATTTTATCTTCGTTTAAAGTAGAAAATTAATAAATATTTTAAAGGATAAGGATTAATACCATTATGGAAAAATATCCCTCACAATAAAAAATATATTGAAATTACAATTTTTAGACAGAAATATGATCACTACACGTTATCCTTAAAAGATACGAAAATGCTGTCGCGGACTTTTTTGTAGATCTTATTAAGAGGAACAATACTCCAGTACATTATCTTCATATAGTACTTACCATTAAAGCAGCGCATGCGCGAAAGTGCATCAAGGGGTAGGACTTTATACACGTTTATCTTATTTATGTTAACTTACATAAGAATGTACACATAATAAACTATATATAAACCTTCCCTGAGAAATACTCGACCTAATAGTGAAAACCGCATCAAAATCCGTTGGGTGGTTTAGAAGAAGAGTTCAGACAGACACGAAAAGCGACTGTTTTATAAGATATAGGATACATATATTACTAAAATATAAAATAACAATAAATATATATAAATCACTCAAGAATGAAGTAACATTCATGGCATCGTAAAAACCTTAGCGTGACCTGTCCCCGTAAGTAACATACTTGTGCCAGATTCGTAATCAAATGAATGGCAAGTAACGAAAGCAACACTCCTCATCTGATTAGGATTTGTATGTTTTACTATTTGCATTAGTCCTTGACTGGTTGTTTATTTTAGAATACTGATATGCTTTAATAATCTAGCTATTAACTTGCAATATCTTGAAAGTGGGGAACTGAGTGTCTTAACACTAGGTACTTAGAACAATATTTAAAATAAAGTCTCATAACATGTACGTATTTATACATTTCCGTTTTATTTTAATATGTATGTATATATGTGTGTATGTATTTTGTGCGTATATGTTTTTATATATGTGTGTATATATATTATATATGTGTGTATATATATTTATTTATTTTTTACCTTGTTAAGTAATACTTTTTGCCCCTTACTATAATTTCTTGCATAAGTCCTGCACTTTTAATGGTTGCCTGTAAGAGATCACTTGCAGTGATAAGGCCGCCATTACACATGTTAATTTAAGTACCTATGTATCCTTCTTTTTCTTTTCTTTTTTTTTGAGTAATTTTTATATATGTACTTTTTTTCCTTTTCATGTGCAATAAAGTATTATTATTATTATTAGGTACCCTCTGACTTCCCTGCTACATGCGTGATACGACGTGAAGCTAATAAAAAAAAACTATATAATGTCTATGTAGTGAAATGAAATACTATACATAAACATCCTTGTCATTGTATTCTCTTCTATAAATATAGAAGCACTTTATATCTATATGTAGTAATTATATAAATATTTTCTATTTAGCTTTCACTAGGAACTAACGATATCCTAACGTATGTTTTCTCTTTAACCACGTTTACTTAGTTGGCATGTGTACGCGAGGCATAATCCGACGTCTTGAGTATCTCGCTTAGGAACTTGCGACATTTCAGTTCAAGTGCACTTCCTACAGAATTTAGAAATGCTATTTGCTCTGTTCGTGCAATAGTCGTTCTGAACTGGAATTATTATCACGTATAAAGTTTGTTGGTGAGTTCTTTCGTTTAGTACCTTTGCCGTTTTAACCTGCCGTTAGCGCTAGCGACAGTCCTCTTATGGCGGTCTAAGTGTGTGTTTTAAAAGTAATTTGTGTAAAGCTACAGTGTTAACTGTAAAATTTGAGCGTAAAATCATAAGGAGCATATTATAAGTGTTGATTAATATAATTTACACAAACATTATAATTATGACTTCTATATAAAAAAAATCCGTCAGTATTAAATTGATAACAGGTACATTTTTTATAGCCATAACTCATACAATATAATATTTTTGTATATCTGTTGCACATTTAAATGTATCAAGCTGGGAAACGAAAGCGCATAATTCAAAGACAAGCCGCAGTTCAGCACCTCAAAGCGCGCTGCCCGCTCTCGTTGACCTAAAAAGCTCCTCTCTCTTCCTCTCATATTTACGATGACATAGAGGCGAAATGCAGGCGAACACTTCGGCTCAAAATTTTAACTCCTTTGAACTGATAATGATGTATACATAAATAAAATGCGTACAAAAATTATTCATTCTTTTCTTTTTGATAGTAATATAAAAATATAAAGTGCTGAAATAAATGTGACAACTAACGTCGCCTTTTTTAGGTAAAATAAAAATAAATGATATTATAAGGAACTAGTGGCACGCTTGTGGTTTTTTCTTCAATTTTACGATTTTTTATTGGATAAACTAAATTACATTCAGGATCTAAAATGTTTGCAGCGTACTCATAGTGGTCTCAATATTTAATACTTTTTTTAGGTCCGATACATTTAAAACAATTAAAACTATGTATGTTCCTTTGTAATAGCAAACAATACCTTGATGTGTGACATAAAAAGTTTTCTGTAATAATTTATATTTCTTTATAAGTTGTATATTTGCGGTTTAAACCAGTGAACTTGTGAAATTCTATTCACATTATATATATTTCTTAAAAATACAAGCATGCTTCCTACAAATTTAAATTTATGAAATCTGACAACGCAAACTGAAATCATTCTCGTAGCTTGTATTCTATACACTTAGGTCAGTCCTAGATATGGTAACAAAGCATCACCAGTGGTAATGCAGTCCACTATATCATATTGCATTTTGCGCCAGGGGCAAATTTAATTTTCATTCGTATAAAGAATTTCTTGGTACAAAAATGAAAATATTGAAAATGTTTATATGATGAAAAATAAATATAAATACATATAGTTATGTAATAGAGACAAAAACAGAGGCTACTTGTCATTTATGACAATGATCACAAGCACAAGCGTGTAACTGTGAAAACGACGGTTGTGTATTAGAATCCCATTCGAGGAACAGATTTTTTTAAGATTTTCATCTCCTCGCGACGATAACGAAGCCTGGTAGAGATCACCTGTGGGTGATAAGGTCGCCTTTACACCATTTTACATTTGTGTTTTTTTTACTGTTATTTGTTCTGTTCTGTTTTTAATTTATGTTTGTTTTTTCGTTTTGTGTTTTAGTTAATTAATATAAATTATGGTGTAATAAAGTATTAAAATAAAATAATAAATATTTTAAGTACTAGGCGTGTGTCACAGAATTTTTATTGTTACGCTCATGATAGATACATCGTCACGAATCCATGAATAACGAAGTGTTAAGCACTATTTTTTTTTAGTTTCACGCTGTATCCCTCACACAGCAAGGTAAGCAGCGAAGCCGTATTGTTAATACACTGCGCTTTACATTTTCCGCCGAATTCTAAAGGCATTGCTTGTTGAGTGGTGTAACTTAACGTCGCGCTTAACATCAGAGCCAAGAAGTGAATATACTCGTATTAGATATTCAAATTCCTGGAGTAGGAATCGAGCCCACAGCCCGTCGCGTTTTGAATAACTCACTCGTCTAAGGCAGCAAGACTGGTCTCTATATATATAAATAAATAAGTAATTAAAATTAATAAAAAATAGGTACATCGACGTAGAAGTCATACTTGTCTGTCTGTCTTGTTATACGATGTGAGTCGTGATATATGCAAAAACATTTTGATTGGCATATTTACATTACTATTGATGTTTGTATTAGCACTAACAATAGAACAAAGGTTTGAATAATTGCAATCGTTCATTTTCTATAAGCTTCCGCATTCACTTGTATTCACGATTGGTAACTAAGGCAATCTAGCAAATTATTCCTCTTAGATTTATTAAAAAGTCGTTTTCTTCACTTCACAACCCTCAGGGGCTCGGGTTTTTTATAAAACTTCTCTTGAGAAAACAAAGCATTATATTAGAATTAAATTCAATTGTATTCAGTCGCTACGTTATACATAGATCTCGTTCTACGTTATATTACATCTCAAAATTTCACCAAGGAACTATATTTCTTCGAAAGAAGATTAAATTTCGAAGTGATGTTTTCTCTTACATAGCATGGCAGGCAGAGAAAACATAAAGACATTCCGTTCACTGTTTCTGTCTGAATTTGATTTGCCTTATCAATACGGAGATAAGAAGATACCAGAGTGGGGATCGAACCAGTACGTTTACAGTTAGACGCTGTCCCGCCGCACTAAGATGGGTAACAGATCTCATAAACATTATTTTTTCAATTCACGATGTATCCCGCACATAGCAATTAGACAGAGAGAACCTGGAAACCTAGTGCACTTCTTTCCCAATAAGATATTTCCTTCACCTGTATTCAGATAGGAAAATTTCAAATCTACCATTAATTTCCCCTTTCCGTATAATATAGGCAATAACGTGACAATAAGAACAATAAAGTTTACAAAAAAATACTTTTCTTCATAATACATTTTAGGAAAAGTTTCCTAGCCTGTCAGTAATTGTATTAACCTTTAAGTATGGACGTCGGGTCTGACAGACCCATCTNTACAAAAACCCGAAGACTAATAACATTATTTGAGGAAATACTTTAATATTCCAAAAGCTTTCTAACTCTGATGAGAGACTCACTCAACCATGCGTTTAATGCAATTACAACGTAAAAGGAAACGAAACCAGGTCAAAATAAATTTTAATTAAGCTACCTTTAAATATTTCTATAATTGTATAAAATAATTTGTGTATTGGAATAGTAAACAGTATTTATATGCTCTGTTGCTGACAGTACCATTGCGACGGTCTCGACGGCCAACGTCGATCTAAATGAGGTAATAGAGTTCGTTTTAATTAGAGAAACAGGTGCTCCAAATATACTATACGCCACAAATTACTAAAGTACAAGGTATTTTGTAGCTTAATTTACTTTGTGTGTATCTAAATAATACAGCTTCACGCTGTGTCCTGAATGTTGCAAGTTAGGCAGAGTGAGCTTAGTGTTAAGACACTCCGATCCCCACTTACCGGCAAATTCTGGTGGCATTGAGTGTTGAAACCAGAGCGAAGAAATGAAAAAATAATTATTTCATTTCTTCGAATGGGAATCGAATCTACAAGTTGTCGCGCCTGTAATCACATACTTTTGTTGTACATACCTCTGTCCCAGTACTGGCCTCACTAAATAATACAAGTATAAAAACTCATTATACAACACTTGTATAAAAAGATAGAATATCATGGCAGGATTTGAGTCCACAAATCTTAGTTATCCGTCAAAAAGCCTAAAAATATTGACAACTTACAGAAATAATATCATATTTATCCCCAGTACATAATAATATTTTTTTCCAGGAATAACAAAATATCTTTAAAGGATCTCGAAGTAAAATAAAAATTAAATAAAAATTGGGGAGCAGAAGAGAGCTCTTTTTTTTTTAATACACAAAAGCAACCTTGTGAGCGACGACTAGTATAGCTATATATCACTCACATTATTATTCTAGTACAACAATTTATTTACCAACATTAAATCCAAATTCAACAACACGCGACAAAATTATTAAAATATACGAGAACACAGAACATTCATCCTAATAACAGAGACGTAGTGCTAACACACCACCAGAATTAATACTATTGTTGTCATTAATATTAATATAGTGTTGGACGCGTACTATAATGAAATAATAATATGAATTTAGAAAACTATGTGTTCATTGAAAGTAAATTAAATTTTGTAATCAATGGCCGCCTAATTTCGTATAGATTAAATATAGCAAATAATAGGCATTGTGTTTTACATTACGTGTGGTAGATTTAATTATAAGTGTTCAGTTGTTGTAATATTCAATTGTAAATGGGCATCCCGGATTTGTCTGTATTCGCTCATTTTAGGTTTCTTTTTTGATTTTTTTACCTTCAAGCTCTGCAATATAAACGCCACGATTATAGGTTCCATTCCTACTGGGGGTAATGAAATATTTAATGCTTTAATTTTCTCACGCTGTTAACAAGGCAAAGCGCGGCGTTGAGTGCCGCCATTCATATCGCAATGCCTTGAAAATTCAGGGAAATTGGAGAACGAAAATATCTTAATGATACCTACCTAGGTTCCTTATACCTACCCTGCTCTGCGCGGTATACAGCGTGTAGCTAAAATACATAACATACAATACAGTAAAAATAAAGACATAACTCCAGTACTATTGTAGCTTTAAACACAATTCTAAAAGACAAAGAGCTTGTATTTTATCAACGTTGCAAAGAGTAATGTCGTCATTGTTGCCCGCCGCGCAACTCACTGTGTGACCACTTTTTAAGTGTCAACGTATGGACAAATCGTGTTTGTAAGATAGTGCGGAGATTTTTGTTGCAATTTTTCATACAATACTATAGAAAAATATTAACATTGTTATATTACAGTGAGAACTATATTTGTAGCGAATGGATTTGAGTTCAAATTATTTTTTATTTATTTCATGTAGGCATTATCAGTATTTTTTATTTTTTTATATATTTATAGTATTAAAAAATCTGAATATTGATTTAATCTTTGATATGTACGTACAAAATAGATTTTTGAATTCTACTCATTACCAAAGACTTCTTATAATTTTTTTGCAAATAAAATGACGAAATGTCTAATAATAAACATAAGCAATGTAATAAAAATAATTTTCATTTATGATGGAATATCAGATCAAAAACCACATCACGTCAAATCTAGATTACAACGTCATAGGTCAAATTTACAAAGAAATGGGAGAGAGAAATGTTACATATTAATCAAAACATTTCGTGACAAATATAAAAGGTTGTAGCTATAAAGCTTCTGGGAGTAGCACACTAAAAGCCTAGGCGTTATTTTTTTATCGCTTTAAAATATGGTCTTAATTATATACCTTTATATGACTTGGAAGATTTAGTTCAAATTACTCGCCCTCCACTCTCTGCATTAAATATTTCCTTTTACAAAAACATAAATATCTAACTATTCGTTGTGGTTTGCGTTGATTATTGTTTTGAGGAATTAGCAATACGTTATCAGACAGAAATTTTCTATCTGTGCACCGATATTTGTACAATCTTAGTATTTTTTTAAGCTTCACGCTGCACAGAGCTGGGAAGGCAGAGGAAACCTGGAAACCACACTCCATTCCCATTAAGACACCTCCGTTGTCCACTTTCAGCTGAATTCTCTAGGCATTGCGTGTTTAGTGGCGGAATTATTCTCTGTATATATACGGGATGAAGCGAGAAGCTGAAAAAAATAAAACAAAAGTATTCCTAATCCGATTTTAAGTTAATGAGAAAAAGAAAAACAAGGAAAACTCAGTTTCTTTACGAATAGCCGCTACTTACATCTTTAAAACCACAACTTCAGTGTATCACATGCCTAACAAAGGCGATCCTGTGACAACATAGAGTAATTTCCCGAGCCGAAATTCAATCTCATAGAATATTTCGGATGATTTGCACCGTCGCCGTCGCCTCGCAAATTTTGTATTGTTGCGTAACAAATTTATCACTTTGCACGTTTACTGCTCTCTGTCGCTCGCACAATGTCATACATTTCCATATTTCCACGTCACTGTCAATACAAATCGGGCAAATATGATTTGTTAATATTACGACGTGCTAGCTTTTTTTTTGTAGTTGGTATGATTTTTTTATAGATGGTATAGAGAAGAAAAGGCAGGCAGTATCGAAGATTCCCATCTTCTCAATGATATCAAGGAGGTGGCAGGATCATATTGTACGAGGATAGCAAGGGATAGATCGTTGTGGAAAACACTTGGGGAGGGCTATGCCAAAGAGCAAGATAATCACGAAATCGGTGTCTAATAAAAATAAATAAATAAAAAATTACATTGCTTTATAGTAGTTATAAGATGAAATGTAACATGTAAGATTGTTAATAAAAGCTTTTATTATTATTATGGTTTTTTTTATGGTGTGTAATTATTTTCGTTGAACTTGTGGGATTGACGAATGCTAGTGGATTTTCTGAGACTTTTCCGATGAATTTTCTGTGAAAATAGAAATATGTTGAGTCGTGAGACAATTTGTGATATTACTTCTTTATTATTGTGACTCTATTGTGATAACTATCTGTATTATCGTGTTTTAAAATGTAAATTTCAACAATATTTTTGTTTAAAAGCAAAATACTATTTATGTATTAAAAATGGTTTGGTTTAACCTTCGAATATTTAAAATGCGAATCCTTGAGAAATAAGTGACATAACACTTAGCCACAGAACTCCAAAAGTAGACCCAACTAATTTCACTCAATCTTTTATATAATTTGAATTAAAATGTCCTATTAGTATAACATGATAAAACATTTACGAATATATACTACTTTTAAACTTAAATGCTAACTTTCCTAGTAATATGCGTATAGGTTCATGCATTATGTAAGCTTGGAACATTTTCAAATTATTAAAAAGAGGGTTGCGTGTTTGTTCTTAATTTATTAAATTATGTTCAATTAATCTTACGTTCATTAGGTAAGTAACTTACATTAGTTGTATTACCCCCAGTGAAGTCATCATTTACATGAAAAATATATTAAAAGTTGTGTATATTGTTTACTTTGAAAATTAATTGTTGATATAAGGATTGGTTAAATCACTTATTTATTCAGTAATAGAACCGTTGAAAAAATATGTCAGTACATTAAATATTTTTAGGAAAAATGATACGGCGGATGTAATTAAATACACTAAAAATAATTTTATGAATAGGTGATTTTATTAAATTATCTTCTCTCTCTTTTCTTCACGGACGTATTATTTGGAAGTAATAAACAGATCTTGGACAGGCTCTACTATATATATATATATATATATATATATATATATATATATATATATATATACAAGGATAATTGGTTTTCAAATCTGACTAGTATACCTGATGTAGAATAAGAAAGTTAAAAAAATATAACAATTCAGCTAAAGAACAAGAATAAATGTAATGCTACCTTAATAAAATGAAAAACATAAAATCTGGAATATCCGATGAATACCTAAAAACTAAACTAAACTATAGGAAACAGTAAAATACCACCATAGCAAATTTTGTTCAGCTTTATAGGTATTACTCATTAGTATATTAAAAAAATATACAAAATTAATATAAAACCAAGTTGCGGGCGGCCGCTACTTTATTTATAAAACCATTTGTCACAGTGACCGGGGGCATGTAACGTACGGGTGACGGACAGTGGTATGTTAGCTATTTTAAATAACTCTTATTTGTAGAGTATATAGCATTTTTACGTGACCATGTTAAATATTCATTAGCCTACTTGGAGTACACACAGTCAATCAAACATAGAAGGCATTTGAATTACTACTACTGTTTTTTTTAATCCGGCCGTCGTGGTGCAGCGGCCAGGGGTGTGACTGTAACGCGACGGTTGTAAGTTCGATTCCCACTCGAGGAAGTGAAAGATTTATTTACGTTTATATTTCCATTTCTTCGCTCTAGTGTCGTGGCAAGGCGAGGCGTTGAGTTCTGCCACTCAACACGCAATGCACTCAATATTCGGCAGAATGTGGGGATCGGAGTGTCTTACCACTAGGTTCCCTCTGCCTGCCCTGTTGTGTGCGTGATACAGCGTGAAGCTGATTAACTCGGCATCGTGTAGGTTTTTTGATGGGGGTCTATGATTATTTTGTTTATTACTGGTCTTTTAAGTGTAAAAATTTAACATTACCGTTTTCTTCAGGAGCTGGAGCTGAAACGGAACCGACGCTGTGTAAATTATAAGGGTCAAAAATTGAAAAGGTATGTGAGATCCATCTTCGCATTTGGTGTTGCTTACTTAGTGCTGTTTATTTGCCATTATTTGAGTGATTTTGCGACTTTATGTCTTAAACTTTAGTTTTCGTTTTCGTTTTTTTATGCTGTAATAATTTAATTAAAATATATATTTTTTATGAATTAATTTTACCATTTTATTAAATAAAAAAGTGAAAAAATGCTTTAAAATAACATAAGATGTGTCTCTTTCTTAAGAATAATACTTTATACAATTAATTTAATTGAGGAAACTGCTTAAAACTGCCATTTGGTTACTAAGCCTTTAAATCCGACTTGTTGCAATTATAGTGCCAATTACTAAGTTGGAACTAAGTCGAGTGAAGTTTCCTTAGTTTTCCAAAACGCCGTAATGACTTCCTAATTGCTGTGCCAAACTTCCTGATACAATTTCTCACGCCGTGCTTCTTATTCGTTCTATCAACAGTTATTATATTTAGTTAGAACTTTGTGTTGTTACTTGTTGTACATGTGTTATGGCCGTAAATAAAAATAGCATAATTCTATGTTTAGCTTCACGCTGTGTGTGTTCCATGTAGCAGGACAGGCAGAGGGAACCTGGGAACCTAGTGTTAAGATACTCCGTTCCCTTAAAGCCACTTCCATTCCTCACCTTCAGCCAAGTTCTGGAGGTATCGCACTTTACAATACTCACAATAAATGTCGCGTTTACAGTCACTCACTTCTGCTACGGCGCCACAAAAGCCTCAAGGGAAAAAATATCAAGAAGATATTTAATGAAGCCAAATATAATTAACATAAAAATCTAGGCAACGTATAACTTTATTTTAAAAGTACATATTTGTTTACTAAAACCCACACCCATCCAAGGTGTCCATTAGTCACCATCATATCGGCAATGGATCTGACCCTATAATCCTTAACCTAAGCGTGACGAGTCGACCTTCCACCAACGCTATAACTCACATTGTTACCTACAAGGTGCAGTACAGAGATTGTCTCTTCGCGATGCATGCGTCAAGGTCAGTTGGTTAGTAAATAGATACTATTTAGTAGGGTAGGAAGAGGGAACTAAGTGATAAAATACTACGTTCCCAATTCAGCCTTTTTTAATTTTAACGATTTTTTAAATTTTTTAAAGCATATACCATTTATCCTACAACATTTTATTCCGTTTCTAGTTTAGCAAGTATGAGGTTGCAAAAATTTCCTTACATTATTCTAAATCGTTAAGCATGACTTGAATTTTTAATATATGGCATATATGCTTATGCCACTTTTGTTAAAGCTGTATTTTAAATCTAAACTTTTTATACTTAAACGATGCTATATATCTACATATAAATACATATACGCATATTTTATACTATGAATAAATAATTGTAGGATATTTCTTAAAAAAGGAAAATCATATTAATTAACTTAAACTGTTTTTATCTTATAATCTTAAACATGAGCACTTGGAAAATGTCAAAATACCTGGATTCCATATTGATAGGAATATGGAACTTATTTTTGTTTTACCTGCATATTTATTATATGACAGTAAATATTGTCTTTCTAAGCTCTGTCAAGTTGTTTGTATATCTTTTGTTACATCGTTTGACAGTAACTAGGACGACGATATCAACTTATATCGAATATTAGGCGAAAAGTGGAGAACGGAGTGTTTTTACACCGCGTAAAGCTAAAAAATATTGCTCTGTATTACATTCTCTATCATTAGTTCTCAAGGTCTCGCTCGAATCACCATAGTTTTATTGTACCATCTCAAAAGCCCGAAGCGAGTATTAATTTAAATCTAAATTTATATTCATAGAAAGATAATTACTATCTTTACGGCCCGCGGCCCTAGCTAGCTCTTGTTCTTATTGTTTTCTTTTATCATTAACTCTTGCATTTCGTATAAAAATGTTTAATAACAGAATATTGCAGTTTTCTTTAACCCACAAATGGTTCTTCATTTCTTTCATTATAAAGTAGGATTGTATTATGATATGTTCTGAAGTTTTATATTATTAATTATTATAATGGTGTGGTTTTAGTCCAGTAGCTAAAAAAGATCTGCACAGATAAATTTATATTTAAAATATATATAATATACTTAAAAAAATAGTGTAGAGCATGTGTTTCTTGCAAAGGATAAGTAATTTCTGTTGGAATATTTATATCATGCGAAAACATCCATTATACGTCTATCTTACATATCTATGTATATAGGGTATACATATACCCTATAGGAAAAGATATGTAGGTAGACATAGAAATATTATATCTAAGGCCGTCTTAATGACAGCGGCAGAGCGTCATCTGACAAAACGACTGTAGATTTGAATCCAGCTCAAGGAAATTAATTACTCAAAATTTTAGTAATTTTAATACTCTCACTATAAAATTTTAGTACTCTTACTATAATCAATCTATATATATAAAAGGACTTGTCCTCACTGACTGAGGTAAGACGCACGCACAGCTGTAACCGCTGGTGGTAGAAACGTGAAATTAGGACAGATGTTTACTTTTGTAATCTGGACATCCACTAAGAAGTGATTTTTAAACATTTGAACCCTAAAGGGATGAAATAGGGGTTCAAAGTTTGTATAGAAAAAAATTGAAATCGGCACCGATTTTTATATAATGTGAAATTTAGATTTTTAAAAATATTTAATTGAACACGTGTTTCGTCGTTTTCTAGAATTCTCCCCCTAAAAGTGCAAATAAGGGGTTTAAAGTTTGTATAGATTTTTTTTAAATCGGCACCAATTATATAAAATTGAAAATTCAGACTCTTAAAAGTATTTAATTGACCACATGTTTCATGGTTTTTTAGAATTCTCCCCCTAAGGGTGTAAATAAGGGGTTGAAAGTTAAATGGAAAAATCTTTAAATCGCCACCGATTTTTATAAAATTTGATTTTTAAGAGTCTAAATAGACTTTTCATTGAACACATGTTTCATGGTTTATTAGAATTCACCCCTAAAAAAGCAAGCGAAGCTGCGCGCGTCCGCTAGTAACAAGACAAAGAGCACAGCGTTGAGCCTACCACTTAGCATGCAATGTCTCGAAACTTAGATGGAAAATAGGAAACACCAGATCACACCAGATTCCCTCTGCCGAAAAGCTCTAAAAATTAACATATTTACTACGTCATTGATGCTTATCCAATAATAAAATAAAATATAATTGCCTTCCTACAGACCGCCATAAAACCTATATTATTTAATTTACATATAAATGAAATCGAAAAAGTCCTTTAATAGACCCGATCTTTGCTTTGCTTAGAATATTGAATATTAATAATAGTATATTTGTAAACAAATGTGGTATAAGATATTTCATTGTCACGTATCGCCCACTCGCCGTTTATAAATAGTACATCGATCGCATCTGAACATAGCATTACCTTCACTTCACGATCAAGCAATTATACCTGATGTTTATGGTAAATAATTGTAGATATAGATGGTTTTACCTTCATGCTGTATTCTACACATAGCAGAGTAGGCATTGGGAACTTGGGAACCTAATGTTAAGACACTCCGTTCTCGTTACAATACTTCCGTTTTCCCTTTCTACCGAATCCTGGAGGCTTTCTTTGACTGTTGAGTAGAAAAACTAAACGCCAAAGCGTAGAAATGAAAATATTAAATATCTAAGTTCCTCGAGTGGGTATCGAATCCATAATTTCATCTATTGTTTTGTATTATAAATTTAAAAAATTCAGTTTCGAGACATCGTATTCAGTTAAGGTTAACTTTCCGAAAGTTAGCCCACGCTATTTCCCTATACAAATGTAAAACTCAACACATACAGACATTGTTGAAAATAACACCTCTTTTCAAACAAACGTACATGCAAGTTGCTTTAATCTTGAGAAACAAGGCGTGTGTTCTTTTCCCAAAGACAGCCAGCGGTCGGGGCTTGAGCCTTTGTTAGGCTCTCGACTTCGAGC
This sequence comes from Heliconius nattereri, assembly GCA_013403645.1. NCBI lineage: Eukaryota > Metazoa > Arthropoda > Insecta > Lepidoptera > Nymphalidae > Heliconius > Heliconius nattereri. The sequence goes on from JAAIXI010000236.1 coordinate 3,493,267, forward strand.
TACAGTTAACAACACGTAAAAAACATTTTAACTCCATTTTTGCTTGTGATTTTTCATTCTAGGTTTTTCTTTCTCATAAAACAAAAATATACAACCGCCATAAATCTTTTATGAAGTTCAACATGACTTTTTAAAATTATTTTGTTTTTGTTTATAGCAATGTATATTTTATTTGGCATTCTAAAAATATTGTAACTAAATATGCATGACTGAAACTTTACGTTTGGTTTTTATTAATAAAAAAATAGATTTATAGTTACTAAAATATTTAGTTTCTTTATAAAATAATATAAATATTTTAAATATATGCCTTTGCCTGTTTTGCCGTCGTGGCATAGGGACAACGAGCAAGCCACTGTAAATGCGATGCTTGTGGGTTCGATTTCCATTCAGGAGTATGAAATATTTAATATTTTCATTTCCTCCCTCTGGTGACAAGGCTAAGCACGGCGTTACAATACCTCAACAAATCGGCGAAAAGTGGGAAACAGTAGAGTCCCAATGGGAAACGTAGTGTCTTAACACTAAATTCCCAGGTTCCCTCTGCCTGCCCTGTTACATGCAAGATACTGCGAAAAACAAAAAAAAGAGAATCAGTATAATAAATTGATTTTTGTCCAAAAGTAATTAATATAACAATTACCAATAGAAATATTATTAATACATTTGAATATTTGGCAGATGCCATCCAATACTTAGTTAAGTTTATCTTGTTCCAATCCCAACAATATATTACACTCACTGAATGGAAGTTCAAATGCAGCTTGACTTGCTCGATAAAGAGGATATTCAAAACTACTATGTTATCTTCAAAATAATTTATGATGCCTCGGTGTATTCGTGTATAATGCGAAATTAGAATTTAAATGATTTGTTAAACGTTCACTTTTATAGATTACGTCTAGAACTAGAATTGATAAGATGGCTTTAGACATGAAAGGACTGTTTAAAAAAGCATTATTGTTTTTATAAAGTTTTGATTGTGGCCAGAAATAAATATAAATATAAACGAGGCCAGCTTTGATCCAGAAGTATAATCAGGGAATGATCAGGGTTCCGCCACTGAACACACATTAACTCCAAAATTCGCTCGAAAGTGGGGATCGGAATGCTTTAACACTACACTCCCTATACCTAGAGCCCATGTCTAGAGCTAGAATTAATAAGACGGCTTTTAGTATAATGTCACATATTATTTACCGGCAAGGCCGAATTAAAAGATAATCCCTAAGACAACACACTATATATAATATATACCACATATACTTACTTTTTGTACGATACAATAGAATACAACAGTATCTAACTCACATACATAAACGTTTCCAAACGAATCCACGAGTGTCCAGTGACAAATTCAATCGTTTGTCAAGCGTGAGACAGCTAATTTGTCCAGCATGTGATCGCGTCTCCGATCCGGGACCCCATAAATTTAATGCCTATAGGGTTCCTATGTACTGCGGGAACATAAATTTAAAACCAGCTATCATCGCCATTCCAAAATTCCATTGCAGTTTGTATTTTTCCAGGTGGAAAGCTGGGTCAGTTATTCCCAGCTGTGGATGTTTGGCGTATTTTTTGTTGATTTCTATTCGTAGACTAATATTTCCAATATTATAAAAATATCTTTGAATATAAGAATATATTTGAAGTATTAGTTTACGCTGATACTTGTTAGCGTTGTGAATTTATTATAATGTAAAGTTATTTTTATTAGTATTTTGTTGTTAAACTTTATTAGAATTATGGTATAATAATTCTAATAAAGTTGTTATTTTCTTTGGCTTAAATTTTTAAATAATATTTTGTGAAGTCAAATGACACAATTTTGTTATAATTGTATTTGTCTAGATAGTTGTTGATTTGACTAATAATATAAAAGGCATGGAATTAGTAGTCGGGATTCATTCGGCACCCAGTCCTTCCAATCGCTGGGTGTCGAGGTCCACCACGCCTCTGGACCTCTGAGGCTCTTCGCCGTCTACCGCCCGTGCACCCGCCCCCTGGAGGTCCGAGAGCTGCGGGCGGTCTTGGACAACACCACTCCAACGCTGGCGGCCGGGGATTTCAACACCAAGCACCCCGCTTGGCATTGTGCACACACCTGCCGTGACGGACGCCGCCTCTTTAGAGACGCCCAACGATCGGGATATGAAGTGGCTGGCCCGGACCTGCCTACCCACTTCCACTTCGATGACCGCTTCCTGCCTACCACAATTGACTTGGCCGTGTACCGGGGTCTCGAGACAGTAGACCTCGAAACGCTGCCCGACTCCTTCGGATCGGACCACCAGCCCGTCTTGGCCACCCTCTCCGGCGGGCTGACCTTGGCCAAATCACCTCCGGCCCGAGGCCGGATATCCTGGGAGCGCTTCGAGGCCTCCCTCTCCGGGAAGCAGCTGAGCATTCCACAGCTCAACGACCCAGCCGCCGTCGACAGCCTAGTCGCGGGCATCACCTCGTCCATCCAGGACGCGATGCAGACCGCGACCGCACCGCCCTGCTCCAACCGCCTCTCACCGACCCCTGCGCACGTCGCCAAGCTAATCCGCCAGAAGAGGAGGCTTCGCACGGAGTGGCAGACGTCCAGGGACCCTGCACTGAAGACCAGGGTCAACCAACTCATCGAGCGCATTAGGGCCGCGCTCGATGAAGAGGCCGCCGACGCATGGGAGCGCCGCATCAACAGGGCAAGCGAGGACCTACCCTCGCTCCACCGACTAAGCCGCCAGCTGTCCAAAAAGAAGCCGCCCACCAGACCGCTCCTCCACCCTGACGGTTCCCTCCGTTACGCTGCAGAGGAGAGAGCGGAGATCCTGGCGGAGCACCTGGCGGCCGTCTTCCAGCCTAACCCGAGCGAACGCCCAGAACGCCACGCCAGCATGGAAGAAGAGGTCCTCGCTCGCCTCGCCTCCCCTGCTCTACCCCTACCGCCTCCACCTTTCTTCTCCCCGTCCGCCGTAAGGAAGGCGATCTGCCGTCTCAAGCCCAGGAAGGCGCCTGGCCTGGACGGCATCACAAACGGGGCTCTCCGTC